>BDUI01012779.1:5614-28876 GCA_002335545.1 Apodemus speciosus | reverse complement strand
CGACTCCCACCTCCCCCCCTTGATTTCCCTTTGTTGGGGCATCTATTGAGCCTTCACCTGACCAAGGACCACTCCCACTGATGCCCGACAAAGCATTCCTCTGCCACATTTTTGGCTGGCACCATGCGTATCCCTTGTACAACCTCTTCTCTGCAGTGGGGCCAGCAGAGCCAGGAGCCACTGAACCTAGAATCTATGATGAGGCAGCCTCTGCGCTGGCATGGCTTTTGTCTCCATGTCAGGGCAGAGCCTGGCCATTCATATTTCTTAAAGTCTGTAACTTGCTCTTGGAATGAGGCACATAATTTTAAAAGATTTCCTGGGTTACTATAATATGCAACCAGAGTTGAGAACAACTGTTACCTGAGACAGAGAGCAAGTGAGAATTTTAAGTTGTCTTTCTAATTTCTAGCCTTAAAAATGTAATGTTTCGCTGGAGGAAACTTAATTTGAGATTAAGAATGATGATTCAAATTTCAGAGAATTATTGAAGGTGTGTGTGTGTGTGTGTGTGTGTGTGTGTATGTATGTATGTATATGTGAATGTATGTATGTATGTATAATATGTGTGTGTGCATGTTCATATGTGTAGGCATGTGAATGTGTGTACATGCATGAGTGTATAGCATTAATGAAATTCAGTGATAATTAACAAGGTTTGTTGGCAAAAGTTTCAGATAATCTAATAAAAGTTCTATATTTCTCATAGACCGTGTCTAAATATGTATCTATGTCAGTAAGTTTGGGGAACTTTCTGAAACCAACATTAATAAGCTCAGATATAGCCATAATTTTATAACTACTGTAAAAATAACATGATATTTTTAAAATATCAGCCATAAAAATTAAGAAACTGATATGTCTTAATTTTGTCGCTAAATTTCTGTGCAATTCTAAGTAAGTGGCATAAGCTTGCTAGGACCAATTTTCATCTCTGTATGGTGAAATTCTCATCAGCCCTTAGGGAAGTCTGGGTCATTTTTATCCAGTCTGTAAAAATCTCAGTGTAGAGTGGATGCATGTGTGTAACATATCTTGAAATGTTGCTACGTGCTGGAGCTGACAGGTTGATGAGGGCCATTTCCAGTTCCAGTTTCCCCGTGTATCTTTAATTTCTCTTTCCTTGCAGCATGAAGATTATCCTGTAGCACTGAGTTATATGATGCTTTCTGTCAAACTACTAGCAAATCCCCTCTTACACTTTTTTTTAAGGCAAGTGTTCGAATGCAAAGGAAAGGTAACAATCTGAGGGAAATTGAAACCCTTGACTCAAAACTTTCCTCAGGGTCCTTAAATATCTGTTTTCATCTTCTCTGCTCTCTGTCCACTGAAAGCCCTTATACTGACTCTCCGTGTTTCATTTCCTATGAGACCCTTGCTACCTAGTACTTCAACTTCTTGATTCAAGAGAAAAGTACTTGTCACAAAAGAACTATTAGCTCCAAGATCCTAAATCACAAAAGTGTAAGCTTACAAGAAGAGCCTGTCTGTCATAACTGGCAGTTCAGAATTATGATCCTTTAGCCCATGGTAAGATGCTAACTGGATTGGTGAACTTTATGGGCAAAGTTAGCAGTGAGCTGAGCTCAAAGAGAACCCCCACCAAAACCTTTGTGTTCTTAGTGTCCGTGATTCCCCGGTGTTCACTTCACTGTCTGAATTTTAATGCAGAGGAATAAGAAATGTGCACAGATCTCATACCTTTAGTGCATTCTGATTGCTGCTTCCTACTCCTCAGGGGAAAAAAATATTAAACAAATGCAAAGTGACGTAGTTCAAGCTACCGTCTGCTTGTTCATAAAGCAAAATGCTCAATATGCAGAAATCTCAAGTGAGAGAAGATGTCAGGTCTCCAAAAGCCACTATTATCAAAGAAAGCAGCCAGAAAATTAATGCCCTTGAGACGACTGCAGCCATACTCCTGGCTATCAGCCAGGGCTCTTCGTTTCTCTTGGCAGGAGCATGCTTCTGAGACCCTCTTCACACACACAAAGCCTATGTAGATGGCTTTGTTCGTTGACAAGTTTCTTCCCCTTTCTAGAATGCTGCTCTTTACAAGTATTTTCGGGCCACACTTAATCAGGAAGAAACACTGAAAACAAATGGGATGCAGCAGCAGTCAGGATAGTTTTATTAGCCATTTAAAGACCTGWGGACCATCCAAATCAAGGTGTCCTCTCCAGCACAAAACAATCCTGACTGAGATCTGCCAGTGTCTCTTCCTGTCAGGCAAGTCTTTCCCTCAGACATTTTAGAGGGAGAATCTGTGTTCACGTGAGTGGTTCCATCACCCTCTCCTTCCAGGGCTGCCGAAATCAAAATATCCYACAGGGAGTGTATAGTGTGTGTGTGTGTTTCCCAACCTAAGACACAGTTACGAAGTCCAAACGATTGAAGGATTGGGTATTTTCAGATGTCTTACATTCTGGTCTGGTGAAAATGGCCACTCATTAGCAGGTCATGAGGCAAAAAGGCTTTCAAGATAGGAAGTTCCTTTGTATTAATCAAGAGAACGAACATCCAAGAGTTTAATAACAAAATCATACACCTCTGTGGACAGTTGATATTTTGTTTATATGCATCATGACTAATAGTAATGGCTATAATCCATCACATTAGAAAAGTAATCAACAGTGCTAGCTGTACCAAATTAAAATTGATCGAGACCTCCCACGACCCTGGCAGAAGCTGATAATTACATCATCATAGCACAGCCAATAGCGAACAATCAAAAGACTATTTTGCTTCTTATGGTTTATGAACTCTATTATATAAAGGCTAACATAGAAAAACTGAGCCAAAATAGATTAGAACAAAATAATGTTGATAATCATTTTTCTGAATAATTCCACACAAAAAAATTATTCCCACCTGCTTTGCCATTTGTTATGCTATCTCGCTTGATTCGGGTACCATGCTGGTGTTCTGCATGTTTGACCCATTCTCATTCTCCCTCCCTCCCATCCTCTCTCTCTCTCTCTCTCTCTCTCTCTCTCTCTCTCTCTCTCTCTGTTTCACACACACACAAGCATGTGTGCACACATACACACACGGGCCAGGGAGCAGAGAGGCATTCTTGTCAAATATTACATTAAGCTCCAGCTGCTGGCTGCTGTCCCTTCTACCAGCTGGGTGTTAGGACAGTCACACCTGTATTTGCAGATAGTCAAACTCCGTTCTGACCATGAAGAGTTTGGCTATTTTTTTTCTCAAGGTTGTTGTTGCTGCTGCGGTTGCTGCGGCAACTGCTGCCCTGCCTCCGATGCCACGCAGTTTGTATTATACATCCTCAAAGGAAACTATTTTCCTGTTGGGTGGCAAGGCAAGGGTTAAACGGCGGCTCTGGCTGGAAGTACAACCATGGGTGCTCTGTCACGCAACTCAGGAAACCGGAAATACAGGCCAGTGTGGACAGGAAATAGATTTTCTCAGAGCGTCCTTCAGTGAAAGAAGCAAGCTTGAACTAGGCTGCTTCTTTTCCTTTCTCAGGCACAGGATTCTGCCTCTGTGGCAGAGAAAATAACAGAATAATAAGTACACCAAGGCTTTGGCCTAACCAGACTCCCTCAAACTTCTGTAGCTCCTAAGAGGGAACAAAACCTCACATCGTGGTCAAGCTAAACTTCTCCAAGTAGGGTTGGATCACCATGGAGAGAAATTAGTATGACTAGAGCCAGCTGTGACATTTTCTCACCGATATCTCCTCTGTCTGAGCCGTGTACCTGGAGGCCCGTTATAGATGCCCCTAATCTGAATATACAGCCACTGGCCGGCTATAAGCTCCTATTACCATGTCCATAAGCATCCCGGATCTAACTCATACATCAGACCATAAGAGTCCGCTGCCGCCTTGTCTTTGGCAATTCATCCTTATGGAAGTTCTGCTATAAAAAATATATGACTTCTATGGAACAATGGACATCTGAACACAAATTCCATATTTCATGATGTGAAGGGAACACTAAATTTCCCTTTAGGAGAAAGCCTGTCTGCAATTGAGGGTTTTTCTGAAAGTGTGTCACTTTTAGATCTACATAATAAGATGTGTACATGTTTAATTATACGATGTCTGAGGTTCGCTTCAAAATAAGGAGAGTCCCAGGCGAGGACCCAGGAAGACACAATGTTCATCTTGAATTTACAATTGTAAAAGCTAGAGGCTACCGTGGGGTGCCATTTGCCTTCGTTTTTTTGTTTGTTTGTTTGTTTGTTTTGTTTGGGAGGGGTTGCAGATATTAAGATTTCTCTGAAATAAAAACTTTTTAAAACTAACACAAGTTCATTTGAATTACTTGAAATTAATATTAGAGAATTTTTTCAAAGTAGTTTAAAATATGTTCAGCTTTTAAAATGGCCATGGTGGCTCATACAACTCAAGAGGCTGAAGCAGGAGGATTGGTTTAAGTTGGAGGCTATCCCGGGCTAGTATAAGACCCTGTCTCAACAAGCAAAGGTTGTATAATAAGTATTAAATGAGATAGGAAGGTCTAAAATGGCACATAAAGTTCTGTGCAAACAAAAGTAACCTAGGCACCTTGGTGGTGAGAATAAATACAATTTTCCTTTACTCATTGTTACCTTTTTATATTTTTCAAACTTGCTAGAAAGCAAATGTCTTAGGCTTATAAGTTTACAAAAGAAGTAAGGAATGCTGATAGTATAATGTAAAGTGGAAAGTTAAAAAAAATGTAGATAAAGTAGAACCTCATCTTGTTGCCTAGTGCATGGGTACATATGTGCGTGAGTACGTGTGTGCGTGAGTGCGTTTCTCCTCGTCCTGTTGCCCAGTGCATGCATGGTTATGTATGTATTGTGTGGGTACGTGCATGTATGGGTACATGTGTATGGGTGCATGCATGTGTGCGTGCATGCGTGAGTGCATTCCTGCATGCCTGTTGTGTGTGATACATGCTTAAAACAAGCAGCGGTAAACTATCCTTGCGGTAAGTGTGTTGATCTCTAGATGCTGGTATTAGTGGTCATTTTTATTTGCTTCAATTTGCCTCTGCATGTGTTTTCTCCAGTTAATAAGTAAAATATGATCAGAAAAATATAGAATAAGAATTAGCCCAACTCTTATTGCAGTAATATATTAAACTCTTAAAGTAAGTTGGCATCAATTCCTTGACCAGCCAGTGTTATGTGGTGATGTGTTCACCTTCATATACTCAGTCCTTTGATCTCACTTCCTGTTCGCTTCCAGGGATATCCATGCCGATCCCAGTCTTTGGACTACAGGATGACTCGAAGGTCTTTAAGGAGGGGAGCTGCCTGCTCGCCGATGACAACTTTGTCCTCATAGGCTCTTTTGTGGCATTTTTCATCCCCCTAACCATCATGGTGATCACCTACTTTCTGACTATCAAGTCACTTCAGAAGGAAGCCACCTTGTGTGTGAGTGACCTCAGCACTCGAGCCAAACTAGCCTCCTTCAGCTTCCTCCCGCAGAGTTCTCTGTCATCGGAAAAGCTGTTCCAACGGTCCATCCACAGAGAGCCAGGCTCCTACGCAGGCCGAAGGACGATGCAGTCCATCAGCAATGAGCAGAAAGCATGCAAGGTGCTGGGCATCGTGTTCTTCCTGTTTGTTGTCATGTGGTGCCCATTCTTCATCACCAACATCATGGCCGTCATCTGCAAAGAATCGTGCAATGAAAACGTCATCGGAGCCCTGCTCAACGTGTTTGTCTGGATTGGCTATCTCTCCTCAGCCGTCAATCCACTGGTCTATACATTGTTCAATAAAACTTATAGGTCCGCCTTCTCACGCTACATTCAGTGTCAGTACAAGGAAAACAGAAAGCCACTGCAGTTAATTTTAGTGAACACTATACCAACATTGGCCTACAAGTCTAGTCAGCTCCAGGTGGGACAAAAAAAGGACTCACAGGAAGATGCCGAGCCGACAGTTAATGACTGCTCCATGGTTCCACTAGGGAAACAACACTCAGAAGAGACTTGTACGGACAATATTGAAACCGTGAATGAAAAGGTTAGCTGTGTGTGATGAGCTGGACACTGTAACAATTGCCCAGGGCACGTGAACAAGTTTATACCCATGTGGGGGCGGGGCTAAGGAGGCGCAGGTCAAATCAGACTACTCCAGTGGACCAACTATAATGTCCTGACAGCATCTGAACTAGGAGCATCACAATGCTTTTAACATTGCCAATGAGATCTTAAAAATCATTGGCCTTTATTGTACAATTGTAATGAGGCATAAAATCCATCTAATTAACTTCTATTGTCAAATAGAAACCTGGCTGCCCTGTTGTTGATGAGTAAGTAGCATGGGAGTGAGTTGTTGACCTATTATTGTATATAAAAATAGCTAGAAATACTGAAAATAATAAATAACCTCTTTTAAAAAAAGTGTTTCAAATTCACCACAACATATATTTTGAAAAGAAAAATAGACAGTATTATGACATTTGTATTGCTAATATAATTCATTGAAATACTTGACAATATTTTTCATTCTTGCTTTTTCATAGATGCCATTTTGAAATGTTCGCAAGACCGCTGGCATTTGCTGCATTTGTCATTAATTCTCGGATGTGGAAGGGTTTTAAATGTTATTCAATAACACGCTGCTTTCTCTTCTACTTCTTGGGCTTTACCTGAATTTGCAATGTGGTCTTGTTTCGTATATTTTTCTTCTCTGTAAACTATCAAAGGATAATTTCCACTTTTCCAAATACAGTTCTAGAACTCGCTTCAAAGAAACAGCATCCTGGAGGTATTTGGTAACCCGCTAGGGAACGACTGCGTTGCGCATGCGCCCTTTGAGCAGTGACCAGTACAAAGCGTTGACTGGCGCTGCTGAACATTACACTCAGGTTTCTCGCTGTTAGCAGTAGCTTCTTAGGCTATTTCTGTAAAAATCAAGTGACTTTCATATTGACAATTATCAAGTAAAACTGATGTTTTCAAAGAGCTGGGAATGTAGCTCCGTGGCTGAAAGAGTGCTTGCCTAGCACGCAGGAAATCCTAGCGTGGATCCCAGCACTGCATGACCGGACACCATGGTGCGTGGCTGTCATCCTAGCACTTGGGCAGCGCAGGAGAGAGGATAAGGAATTCAGTCATTCTCAGCTATTTATCTAGTATGAGGCCAATGTGGATTGCATGAGGCCCTGTCTCCAAACTACAGAAATAAATACATTTTTTAAAAAAGAATCCTTTTAGATTAATATATTTACATTATTTATAAAAATGGGTTAGCTTGGTTCCACAGTGATCTGCTGACTGTATCTTATGAGTGGAGCAGTTTCTTGGTTATTAAAAGATATAAAATATATAAGATTTTTCCATTAAAAATGACAACTTAATTGGTTGTTATTTAAAAAGTATATAGATTCATTTTGAGAATGAATCTATAAATTCAATTGAATTTTAGTTCAATTTCATTCTTACTTGATTCAGAAAAGGGTTTGTATCAACTCTTGAGAATTTTTTTCAGTATTTCCCTTTGGTTATAGATATTTGCCAAGAAAACAAGGAATTTGGAAAATACCAATCGAATCAAAGATTGCATACAATGCATAAAAAAATACTGCATATCGGATCTAATTCATAAATACCAAGATTTAAAGCAATATTTTTCTTTCTCCAAAAGCACACTCATTTGGCTCTGACAGACACTAACTCCCAATTAAAAAGCAAATATCAGTTACCAAAATGTTTAGTAGAAATGGCAACTACAGACTAACAAAGGCCAGCTACAGTTAATCCACGATGACACTGTGACACACACGGGTGAACAGCACATTACTATTGAAACAGATGACAAATACAGGGTAAAATGCTCAAACGTTCTTATCACAGCACGCCTTTGGGAAATGTTACAGGATTAGGAATTCAAGAATGTAGAAAGCTTCGTTATACAAGTCAGAAATTAAGGTTTTCCTAAGTATGCCTTTACAGACACTTTGATTGATGGTCATTGCTTCAGACATAAAATTTATAATATGTCACAAGTCCCAAGGTTGTATTTGAAGGAAGTTATTCCTTAATGATTAGACCATTCTGACTAATAAAAATAGAAGTGCTAAGAAGTCTGCTCTAATGTGTTTTGCCTTAGTTTAAAATTCTGCACATGCCAAACTATTAAGGAAAAGATTACAGATTCTGTCCCATGAACTTAATCTTCATCAGAATGAACACAAACCCTGCTGAAAGGTGTCTTTTGACTACACATATATTGCCAGCGTGTATGTGGCTTTTCTCTCTCTGTAAGTATCTCTTAAAGTGTACATAAGAAAAGGTGTACCTGTATATATGTACAGGCATGTTCCCATGCACTTTATTCAATATTTATATATTTATATGAAGAAGAGCAAGTGGTGAAAACATACACATGTGCATGTTTGAATCATGTTGACCTAAATGTGAATTCATGTTCTAATCTTCCTATGACCTTCCATGACTGCCGAAGGAGGTTACTGTGTAACAGAGATACACTTTAAATAAACTGGAAACGGCTTTCAATATAAGGAAAGACTTTAACACAATTCTATCAGGGTGTTGGAAACAATAGTCTCTATTCAGTTTATTAATCTGAAGTTAAATGGTAACTTTAGGTCTCTCTTTAGTCTGGTACTTCTTGATGCCTATGGCTTCTTAGAAACACTCCTCTCCCCAGGAGGGGAGGAAAAATAACCATTGAATGATTTGTGGATCCATGGTGAAAGGATTCACTTCTAGCCAATACTATTAAAAGAGTAACAAACGTCACTCTTCTTTAAGTTGATTGATAGAGTCTTCTAAACTTAAGGGATTCAACGCCATAATTAAGAAAAATTCAGTTAAAGCTTACATAATCTATTGGGCCACAGCGCCCTCTCATGGTCAGTTTTGAAAATGCTACTGTAGTCCAAATCGCTACCGGGCTGCTTTTAGCAAAAGGGTTCTTCTCCCATTTTGTGCACTGATGAAACATATTTATAAAGTGTTAAGTTATTCTGTGCCATAATGTAACAAATACAGTGAAGATTTATTTTATGTACTGGTTTTAATCTACTCTAAAATATTTCAAGAATGAATGATTAATTGCAAATAAAGTACGCTAAAAAAAAAAAAAAGTGACTCAAGAGCTGTGTTTGCTAGAAGGAATTGCCCCAAACCTCCCAGGTCTTCAAGTTGAGGACAGGTGGAAAGCTGTGCTTCTGGCTTCAGCCATCTCACAAAGCTAGAACCCACTCCATCAGCTTAAAGGTCATGAGTCAGCTTCCAGACGTATACATTCTCTGTGTCCTACTGATACAACCAAGAAATAGAGACACGCACATAGGTGTACATATGCATTGCCATCCATGCACACACACACACACACACACACACACACACACACACACACACACTCATCATTTGCCTTTAAGTATAGGAACAGGGCTTTATGGCACATGCCTCTAACCCCGGGGTCAGGAGGTGAGGGGAGGGAAGGTGGGGGGATGGGGGAGTGTGGGATGTGACAGACTGCAAGGCTGACCTGGGTTATATGACACCTTATTTCCAAAAAATTTAAAATGAAGAAAGTGGGGCTGGAGAGATGGATCAGCGGTTAAGAGCACCGACTGCTCTTCCGAAGGTCCTGAGTTCAAATCCCAGCAACCACATGGTGGTTTGCAACCATCTGTAATGAAGTCTGAAGCTCTCTTCTGGAATGTCTAAAGACAGCTACAGTGTGCTTACATATAATTAATAAATCATTTTTTAAAAAAATGAAGAAAGTGTAGAAATAATTACAAACAGGGAGAGTAGTATTTTTTCAGGTTGTTATACCTCAAGTGCTGAGCACCGACCTCCTGTAGTCCGAGTGCTAAGCTCAGTTTTGCTCATTTTACATAAATGGACTCCTTCACAATTAGCCTAAAGGTAGGAATAGTCTATTTTGGAGATGAGAAAACTGAGATTCAGTTAGAGACGTGTCAAAAGCCACACCACTAACAAGAAATGTAGCAGTTCAAGCCAGGGCCATCTGATTCCAACCCCTAAGGGCTTCATCCAAGTGGACATTTCAGAACCCAAACACTCCTGTTTCCACCTTTGCTTCTTGTAAACACTGGTTATAAGCTTAAGTTGCCCTAAACACCCTGTACCTCATTGTAATGTCTCTAGGACACACCTGTTTGGTCCTGAGGTGGCTATCTAGGATCTGGGGAATCTCAGCTCTCCCTGATAGCCTGCAACACGCTGGAAATGTTAGAACTGGGTTTGTTTGCTTTAGCTTTGGTTTTTGCTTTCATTCTTATGATACTAAGGATTCGATCCAGGCTCTTACACTGCTAGGTAAGTATTCCCCATTGAGTATGCCATTGAGTTGTATCCCCCCCCCCCCCCCCCCCCCCCCCCCCCCCCCCACCCCTGTCTTCTTTTTTTAAAGTCTTCTTTCCTTTTGAAAGAGCGTCTTAAGTTGTCCAGGCTTGGTTTAAACCTACTCCATAGCTCAGGAAGGGCCTGAACCTGTGATCTACCCCCAAAACTGTTATTCAGTATATTCTACTGTGTTTTTGAATGTTTCTGATTTTAAAAACACACTTGACCTTTGCTACCACGATGCAGAGGTTTCTTCACCGGGCTTCCTAGAATGCTCCCATCTGGAGTGACTCACCGTGTGCCCCACTTTCCAGACTGCCCCCAGATTTATGGTCACACACAATGTGTGCCTAGCAAACCAGATTCAGCCAATCATCCTTGATAAGTCCATAATCGAAAGAGCCAAACTAATAGTGAGAAAAAATACAAGGGGATTCATTCAATGTGGCTGCACTGGGAAGAGAGATGAAGAGATTCAGAAGGCAAGAGACGGTAAAGTGGTTCTGAGACTGTCTCAGCTCCAGTCTCTCCTGCAAAGTTAGGCTCCCCCTGCATCATCCTCTAACAAGTCTTCCCCCAAGATATTAGTTTTTCTTCTAACTGACAAAAACTCCTTTGCTTGTTCACAGGACGAGAGAATTTTCTTCTCCCAGCAAGAGATTGCTGGAGAAATTCTATCTAGTGGGGGATCCATTCCTTTCTATAGTCTGATGACCAAAGAGGAGGACAGTGATTGTGGAGAGAGCCAGAGCCAATAGAATATGGGCCATCTAGTCCCCTAAACAGGTCTGTGTCTCATCTAACAGCCTGTGACTAACAGATTCCTTTGAAATGTACTAACTTAACTCACAAGAAGACCGAGTACCATCGGATAACATATGAGGTCTGTAGCTGAGATTTCTCCGCTGTGCTGTAACCTCCAACTTAATTGTTTTCACCAAGGTATTTTTAAAATGTTTGATTTATCTCTCTTTTTTTGTTGTTTTTTTTGTTTGTTTGTTTTTGTTTTTTGTTTTGTTTTGTTTTGTTTTGCTACTGTATGTTACCATGTTGGAACATGGAATTTTGGGTAATTGAAATCAGTGTTACCAGTGTTCCCAGTGTTCAGAATAAACTATTTCTTATCCCCTTCGCAAAACACAGTTGTGTTTTTGTGTTAACAAGGGTAGCCAGCTAGCCTCTGATTAGATTTGAGATTCACTCCACAGGAGGCGATTCGTGCCTGCCATTGTAATCCAGTAAAAAAAACCACATGCCAGCAGGTCTTAGGCCCTAGGTGGAAACAAATGCTAATCTTAGCCTTAATCAGAGAAACTTTTCTTTCCAGTGAGCAGAAGTGCATGGCAGCTCTAGCGGCCCAGAATAAGTGACGGCTGGCGGCTGAGGGCTTGACCTTAAACATGACTCCTTTTTAATCACCCCTGGTAAGACTCAGGGAACACTGAGGAAAAGGAGAAGAAATAAAATGTAAGAGCCAGGAGATGCAGCAAACGTCTTTGAAACGCTGCCTCCTGGGAATGACAGCCATTGCAGTCTGGATCCTGCGGCATCCGAGGCTGCCTCTGCTGGACTTGCGCATCACTAGGCCTGTCACTAGTGCATCATGGGTCAGGAAGGAGCCCCCAGAGCCCGTCCCTCTGCTGAACTATTGGCTACCTCTAGCGTCTGGATAAGACGCCATTGTCTTCCGAGCTGTGCCCGTGGATGAGTCCACCAAGCCGTTTAAAACCCACGCTCACACAAATGGTCCTGGTTAGAATCAGTGCGTCATGAAACAATACAAAAGACATACATGAATGCGAGAACGCACTTGAAGGTGGGTTGGCAGGAATGGCAGGGAAAGAAGACTGAGTCTTTTCCCAAGCCTGTAGTTGCTTCAGGAAAGGGGATATCATTTGAAATGTAAATAAAGAAAATATCTAACAAAGCAATTTACAAAAAATAAAAAATTGAAAGCCCAGATAGATTTAGAATTCATGATGACAAATATCCATTTATTTATTACTTATTTATTTATTTAAAGCTGGATTCTTGTTGAAAGGGAGCCAAGGTCATTTAGGCCTTTATAATTAAAGTGATGAGATCTTCAGATGGTGTTTATTCTGCCTCCTAGAGAAGAGCACAATATGTACTTCCTGTCCCACATTTCTTTCTGATATTGAAAAGTAATGTATGCCATTACTCATCATGTCTGAGTTAGGATGACTCTGAGAACAGAGCCAAGAGTGAGGTTCAGATTACCAATGTGCAAAATGACAAGAGGAAAGAAAAATGGTAGACGGGGAAAAAGGAATATAATATTGTGGGGCCTGGGCATGTCGCTGCCCATCGGAGCTGGGCTGAACACCTCATTTGTTCTCTCAGGAGGTTTGTTCGTGAAAGCTCCAGTGTGTACATTCTACACAATTCTTCCCCATTGCCTGTGAGAAGTCTTAGATAGCAGTGACGTCATGTACAGGAGATTATTCAATGAACTTTACAAAATACGTGTTTATTTATTCTGCCCTCCATCTTGGTCACAAGTCACCCTAATTAATATGTAGCTAGCTTAAAAGATATATCTTGCCTGAAGATACATATGACAAGATGACCCTTGAGGAAATGCCACCACTCTGGGGCTATTTTAGCCACCCTAGATATTGCTGAGAAGCAGGTATATGAACCAATGATAAAAGTCTTCAGATTGTTGTAGAATTCAGGTACTTTAATTAAGAAAAGAAAAATACTACTAGATGTGACTATTTCCTGACTCCACTGTTAATGTTCTTTATCCTAAGCAGGTTTACAGTGGGCAACACCAAGAATCATCTGTAAAAGAGAGGCAGTAAATCAACACCATCAAGAATTGTTTAAAGTAACTATGAAGTCAACAAAGGAATAAAGAGTAATCGAGTCAAAGCTAGACCTTTCAACATACACGTATTTAATCATGTGTCTCTCTGGTGCTCTGAAAATGGGATGGATCTGTTTATTTAATCTCTGGAAGGAGATTTTCTTATGAATTAGAAGGAAAATATGCAGTTAATTTTCATGAGTGAGGTGAATTTGACAAAATTAAAACAACAAAATGCTTCTAAGAGTAACTGGAATGATTTGTATGAAATGTCATGGTTTAGTCAGGCTTCTAATAGAATCTCAGAGAACATGACTAGGATTAAATCATCTCTGTACTTCTCTCGGCAGAATAAGGAGCTGTGGCCCATATTTGGTTTTGTTCCCATATACACATAGACCCAAAGTTCAGGAACTCACTAGGACCACTCAGAAAGAATGCATCTTAAATCTGGGGATGTGGCTTAAGAGAAGACCATCTGCCCAACATGCAGAAAGCCCTGGGGTTTATCCTCAGCATCCTCCCAAAAAATGAACTAAATCTGGAATCACAATTATGATACAAATAAATTATCTTAGTAATAACCAAAAGAGATAAAAAAAAACTAATGTTAGAAGAACATTTACGTAATATTCTTTGAGAAGTTTGCCTTACTGATGTCCAAAGATAAATGAATTATTTCTTCTTGGGTATGAATAGTTTAAATAGAACATCTTTTATTTGTTCTTTGACAATTTTATATGTGCAAGCAATGTATCTTGATCACAAATATTCCCATTCCCCCTCCCCATTCATACCATCTCCTTCCAGTAATAATAATAATAATAATAATAATAATAATAATAACCACTGAGACTTAGTGCTGCCTGTCTGCAGGCTGGCTGATCTTGTTGTCTTGATCTTCTTCAGGTAAACCTCAGCTGCAGCAAATTCTCAAGTGTAACAGCATGCCACGGCCAGAAGTCAGCGTTTAACAGCACTCCTTCTAAGTTTCAACTCGCATGCCCTTTCTACCCACCCTCTTCTGCAATGTTCCCTGTGGTGGGGAAGAAGGGGAGCTGATACAGATGTCACATTTAGGACTAAGAACTTGATAGTCACTTAGGTAAGAATATATGAGTGAGGTGATCACTTCCGTTGTTAAAAATTCTGAGTAGTCTGACTAGAGTCTAAGAATTTGAGTAAATTATAGTCACTTGCTAGATGTTTGCAGGTAGGTAAGTGATTCATACCCAAGTAGAAATTAGCAGTGTTTCAGCCTTTTCTTACAGTGTTCATATTAGGCTCAGCACTAACCAATCTACTTTCCTTGCAGTAAGGGAAAAAATAAGAGAAATACAGGATGATAGCAATTCTGAAATCTGTCGAGTAAGGATTTTCTGCAGAGCTCTCCCAAATGTAATCACCATAAAGCAGTCAACAACCAAATAGTCTCAGGAAACAGTTTTACCACCTTTACCAAGCCAAAGAGTAGAAGTCAGTCTGCATTGGAAGGGAAGGGAGATAGAATTCACTGGTATGAAGGGTTAAAAGGGAATCATGGAACAAAAGGGAGTCAGAAGCAGAGGACAGAGGAAGTAAACGGAGGGACACACATACACACACACACACACACACACACACACACACACACAAGAAATAAAATGGAGTTTTCCTATAACTAATAAAAACAAACAGAAAACAATGCCAAGTATGAGTTAAATCTTGTGGGGTTGGTGGAACTGTTTAGGAAGGATCGGAAGGTGTGGCTTGGCTGGAGGAGGTGTGTCACTGAGGTTGAAAAGCCTGCAATAGGCCCAGTGTCTCTCTTCACCTGCAGCTTGTGGATCAGTTCTGGCTCCAGCACCTTGCCTGCACAGTGGTCATAGACTCAACCTCTGAAAACCGTAAGCAAGCCCCACATTAAATGCATTCTTTTATAAGTTGTTTTGATCATAGTGTCTCCTCACAGCAATAGAAAAATAACTAAGACATTTCTTCTGAAGTTGTTGGCCAGTGAGGACCCATAACCCCCAAACAATACAAACTATTGTCATTGCTCTTGGTCATCCTCCATATCTTGACAATAAGACCCTATTGCTGAAGATACCATATGCTAGCGTCCTAGAATGTGGTGAAATCAAGCTGGTACTAATCTGGAAGCTTTATTTCCTAGTGGATAGCTTTCAGAGTCCTGGAAGATGCCATGCAAACTACTAGAGGAGAAAAGCCCTCATCAACCTTACCCAGCTATGAATCCTTCAAGCCTCAATCACCAGCCTGAAAAGATTTGCCCACTAGTGCAACAGTGATACAAATTCAAGGAAGTGACCAACCACTTTTTCATTAGATCTAAGTCTCACTCCATAGGATGAATCAAAACCTGAAACCCTCTTTTGACTAAGATCCTATGGCCTGACACAGCTTCTCCTGCAGATTCCTTGATAGTTTGTTAGTGGGAGATCTTCAACACCCTCTTTTCACTTCCTCAGTTTTCAAAGACCACTTCAAGGACTAAATATGCGTGAGTTTGTTTCCATCCACATTGGCCAGGCTAGTGTCCAGATCAGCAATGCCTGCTGGGAGCTCTACTGGCATCCAGCCTGATGGCCAGATGCCAAGTGACAAAACCATTGGGAGGAGATGACTCCTTCAACACCTTCTTCAGTGAGACAGGAGCTGGCAAGCATGTGCCCCGGGCAGTGTTTGTAGACCTGGAACCCACAGTTATTTATGAAGTTCACACTGGTACCTACCGCCAGCTCTTCCACTCTAAGCATCTCATCATAGGCAAGGAAGATGCTGCCAATATGTGTGTGGCCACTACACCATTGGTAAGGAGATCACTGACCTTGTCTTACACAGAATTCACAAACTGGCTGACCAGTGCACAGGTCTCCAGGGCTTCTTGGTTTTCCACAGCTTTGGTGAGGGGAAGGCTCTGGGTTTACCTCCCTACTAATGGAGCGGCTCTCTGTTGATTACAGAAAGAAGTCCAAGCTGGAGTTCTCCATTTACCCAGCCCCCCCCCTCAGGTTTCCACAGCTGTGGTTGAGCCCTACAATTCCATCCTCATTACTCACACTACCATGGAGCACTCTGATTGTGCCTTCATAGTAGACAATGAGACCATCTATGACAACTGTGATAGAAACCTCGACATTAAGGGCTCAACCTACACTAACCTTAATTGCCTTATTAGCCAGATTGTGTCTTCAATCACTGCGTCACTCAGATTTGATGAGGCCCTGAATGTTGATCTGACAAAATTCCAGACCAACCTGGTGCCCTACCCTCAAATCCACTTTTCTCTGGCCACTTATGCCCCAGTCATCTCTGCTGAGAAAGCCTACCATGAGCTACTTACAGTAGCAAATATCACTAATGCCTGCATTGAGCCAGCCAACCAAATGTTGAAATGTGATCCTCACCATGGTAAATACATGACTTGCTGCCTGCTGTACCGTGGTGATGTGGTTCCCAAAGATGTCAATGCTGTCATTGCCACCATCAAGGCCAAGCATATGATCCAGTTTGTGGACTGGTGCCCCACTGGCTTCAAGGTTGGCATTAATTACCAGCCTCCCACTGTGGTACCTGGTGGTGACTTGGCCAGGGTCCAAAGAGCTGTGTGCATGCTGAGCAACACCACAGCCATTGCTGAGGCCTGGGCTCACCTAGATCATGAGTTTGATCTGATGTATGACAAGCATGCCTTTGTGCACTGGTATGTGGGTGAGGGGATGGAAGAGGGGGAGTTCTCTGAGATCTGTGAGGGCATGGATTATGAGGAGGTTGGGGCAGATAGTGCTGAAGAAGACGATGAGGGTTCATGGGCTGCAATTTTACACTTCTGTGGTCTCATCTTTGTCTTTGCATGTGCTTTAACTGTCCTAAACTGTCAATAAAGGTGTTAATATTTTAAAAAGATCCTATGGCACAATAAGTCATAAGCCCTAAGGGAGAACCTACTACTTTATGTCGCTAAATGGACATAGTATTAAATTGCCTCTTATGACTTATTGTTATACACATAGATCAACACCTCTCTCAGTAATCATTACAGAAGAAAGGTCAGAAAGACACTAAGATCAGGAAGATACTGAGGTAGTGAGTGACCACAAGGAAACATTATCTTCTAGACACAGCAGCTGTACATATGAACTCAAGACAATTGCAACAGTATATTAGTCAGGGTTCTCTAGAGACAAGGAACTTATGGACTGTTTCTATATATTAAGGGAAAATATTGGAATGACTTACAGTCTACAGAACGACTAACCCAACAATGGGCAGCTGTGACGAAGAAGTCCAAGAATCTAGTAGTTGTTCAGTCCCACTTGACTAGGTGTTTTACCTGGTCTTCTGTATAATCTGGAATCCTGAAGAAACAGGATCCAACAAATGTGCTGGCAAGTGAGTGAAAACAGGAGAAGAAAGCTTTCCTACTTCCACTGTCCTAAGGTGGACCTCCAGCAGAAAGTATGACCCAGAATAAAAGTGTATACCAGCATGCCTGGACCTAAGCTGATCTTTGCTTGACGCTTGCTCGGTCTCAGGCTGGCCTTGAACTCAGAGATCTGCTTGCCTCTATTTCCTGGGATTAAAGTCGTTTACCACCCTGCCTGGGCCTAGGCTTTTCATGGCCACTGTGCCTCAAGATCTGAATCAAAAGCATGTGTCTTCCATTCTCAAGATCTGGATCAYGGATGCGCCCTCCATTTCTGGATTATAGTTCATCCCAGATATAGTCAAGTTGACAACTTGGAATAGCCATCACAAACAGTGTGTACAAATCCTGTGAAAGCCCAAATGAGACCAAATCCCAGCAAACAGAAGAGTTGGGCACACAATCCTGCCCCAAGGCATGGAGTTATTGACATTTCATAGCTGCTGGGGGATGGGGAGTTTTCTCCAAGAGTGTAACTCCTGGCAAGTTGACCACTCTCCAGAAGACCACACATCTAGGAGTATTTGGACCACACAAATTAGTTTTGAGTCTTTCTTTAATGACACAAAGTTGAGTGCATAGGAAAAGAGAAGTGAATTGGGGAGGAATTAAAGAAGGCGCATGACCTCAATCAAAATCCATTTTTATGGTTAAAAATAAAATCAATAAAAATATATAATTAATTAAAATTAAAATAATAAAAACTAAAATTAAAAAATAAATTTAAAAACCTATTTTAAGGAATATTAATAAGAAAAGAATAAAAGTATGATACATATATCTGTCTGCTGTTATGTTTACTGTGTTTACAATACTGTGCTAATGACTAGAGAGTATTTTTCTATAAAACTTGCTGGATCTAAAAATGTCTTCCAAAGGCCATGCACTAAAGCTTTGGTTGATAGCATGCAGCACCACTGGGAGGTAGAGTCTAGTTGGGGGAGTAGCAATCAAGGCTGTGCTCTTGAAGGACCCACTAGGACACTGTCCCCATCCTTTTTCTCTCTCTGCTTCCTCACCGTCTCCCTGTAAGGCAAGTGGCTTTGCTTCACTGTGCACTTCCCATCATGCCATTTTGCTCACCACAGTGCAAAGGAGTAAGGTCACTTGACTACAGACTGAGACTGTGACACGCAGGAAGAAGGGACAGGGTGCATGGACTGTGGACAGCAGAAATTTGAAGCCACAAACCATACCTTTCCTGACTCAGTGTGACAATCAGGGGCTCCCCAAGTCATGAATAAGTAACACTCACATCCTTCATTCTAAGGAACCATTGAAGTTGGAGACTTTCTATAGGTTACAATGTATACATACATAGAGATCACTGCCCAATAATAATCTTTGATTCGTTGTCCTAGTAAAACACATACCTGTGGGTGGAGATTGAAGAATCCAATAAGATGCCAACAGTCAATACATTAACAGTAATGATCAGCTGTTCAAGTTTGTCCTCATTCTTCCTCTACGTTGATGATGTCAAGAAGAACAGATCTAAAAGGGGTCATAAGCCAAAACCACTCAACCCCAAGATTATTCTGCCCTGGGTTAACCTGATGCTATTTCTCCTGACATTTAACCCAGGCCTATGGGGCAGTGTTCTGTACTTCCTCTTTGTAACAAAATTTCAGTTTGCTTTTACTTTCAGGACCAGAAGGAGAAGGCAGTGCAGAACTCAGAGCCGAGGAAGTGCAGCTGGGACTAAGGAGAATGCTGTTTGTAGGCYGGCATACTCACTGACTCTCTCCCTCACAGGTTTATGCTCTGCTACTTTTCTTACATGGGATCTACCTGCCTAAGGACGGTGCTGCCCTCAGTTGTCTGGGCCCTCTTGCATTAAGTAATTAATAGTGAAGACAATCTCCCACAAACATGCTTATAAGCTAATCTAATCTAGGAAGTTCCTGAATCCAGGCTTTCCTCTTAGGTGACTCTGTGCAGTCTCAAGTTGACAAGTGAAGCTAACAAGAACAACCCTAAATGAGACAAAGGACCCATTTAGCCGTGATGAAATCTTTGAAACCATGAAACAAATAAATCTTTCCTCCCTTTAAGTTGTTTATCTCAGGTATTATCAAACTCAAAGAAAGCTAATATCTGAGCTAAATACTTTTTTTTTAATTTTGTGAGCTATACACGTACTACAATCATTTTACTCTGCTCCTGTAATGAGAGAGCAGCCATGGACGATAATGAAATGAGAACACACAGCTATGTTTCAATAAAGCTTTATTTACAAAAAGAAGCTGTGAGCCATGGACCATAAGAGGCCAACAGCTAGACTTCACCATCCAAAGTATCTACAACAAATACTACTGCTATCATCTCAACTATACATCTAATCAAATACTACTGCTATCATCTCAACTATACATCTAACTTTATTGAATGTTATTAAGTATTGTGTTACTTTACTATATCACTTAATCTTTAAAATATAACTAACATATAAAGCAGTATTGTTTCCATTTCATGAGTAAAGAAACAAGAGATTAAGGATTTGACCCACACTCACAAAGCTACTGGTTGAACTGCTCTCTGAATTATTATATTTTGTGATAGATAATGCTATGGCATGTATATATGGCAGTCAGAGGACAACTTTCTACCTTCCTTTCTCTTCTTTCAACTATGTAGACCTGCAGATTGAACTCAGATGCTCAGGTTTCACAGCAAGTGTCTTTACTGCAGAAACCATCTCACTAGTCTGCTGGGTTTTGCATTCACACAGCCTCAGCTCTCGGTTTCTTCCCTGCACGGGAGTGAGAGAGCACCTCACCTCATCGCATTTGTGGGTGCTCGGCTGAAATTTGGCTGCAGAGTGACGTTCCACCAACCTCTGACCTTGGGAAGGATACAGTTCTTTCTGGTGGCTTTAACTCCTTGTGCAGGGTAGCTAGACTCTGCTAAAGAAACAACATGTGATTATCAACATGAGTAATTACTGAAGTCCTCTACAGAAAGGATTTTTCTGGATTGGACTGGATTGAGAGAATTATAGCATATCCTTTGCTGTCTCTCCTTTTGACTCAGCTTTTTGCCCAGAGAATATATACTCACGTTCCTCTCAAACAAAGTGGAAATGCAAAAATTCTATGTCCTTTATACCAGTAAGTAGGTTCAGAAATAACTTTTTAATATGTTCTTTGTACTTCCTGACCTAATCAAGAAAATAATTTTGACTGGAAAATTACTATTTTAAGTGACTGGTAGACATGTTAACCCGAGAAACTGCAAAACCCCTGCTATCTTCAGAGCATGTAGAGTTGACTGTCAGGATACAAATGAAAATGAGTAAGTAGGGAATCAATAACATCTTGCCTTACAAAAATAGAGAAACGCAATCCAAGGCTGCCTGAAAGATGTGCACCTAAGTCCCCCTTACTCACAGAAGGTCTCAACATCCATGGTTACTCTCTCTCAACCAGGTTCTCTCCTCCTACCTCTTCCTTTTACTATCTTCCTACCAGACAGTCTTCTAGTGTCTTATACACATGCTGATTCATGATCCGCCATAACTTGGTGATCTTTAATCCTCTATGGTCCCAACAGTCACTTGATCTTCTCTATTCTTCCTCGTATAGACGTTTAAGGAAGGGCTGCTGATCACGGTCCAGGTTCTCTATGGAAGGACAGATATTTCCTTCTGAGCCCTGCCTGAAGATGCAAACTAAATTTTAGCCAGAGATCCTTCGCAATCTAATCATCTGTGATGAGCTGTGAGGAATGTTCCTCAGAAAGGATCCCTTGGCAGAGAGAGTCTCCAGATCTACCCTAGGTCTACATGCCACTCAAAACCTTCTCCACAGAGTGAATCCATTATCTTTCTGTTCTGGTCCATGTAGCTGCCCCTTTAAGGCTTCGCATGGCTGTTTCTTTCCATATAACTGTTTCTTCTAATATAACTCCAAGTTCCCATCCCAACCTCCTCTGAAAAACGGAACTTTCATAATAATTGGCACTTTAAAGAATGATATAAGAAGCATGTCAGCCACTTTTTAATGGTCTAATCTACAAAATAGTCATCTTTAAATAATTTTTTCAGACGCTCGAATACAAAACCCTAGGAAAACTAGATGGAAGATAAATCAAACTCAATAATGCTTTTTCAATGCCTGCCTCAGAATTGTGATTTGATGACCTTTATGGAGCAATTGCAGTGCTCTGTGATTAAAATAGTCACATTAGAATCTACAGGAAATTGGACAATTTGGGAAGAAAGATCTTTCAGACCTCAGTGGAGGAGCAAGTCATTTGGTAACTAACTTAGAAACACTTACGTCACTGGTTTGACAGAGCCCTTAGACCTACTGGCATTACAAAACGCATATGTTCCAGAATGCCTGCATTACACCTGCCAGTTAGGGGAGCACGGGTTTCAGTCTATGCAGATCCGAACTCTAAGACAAATTAGAGAATGAGACACATGGAGACAGGGCAGGCCATGGGTGGTGTGGCACACCTTCAGTGCCAGTATTTGGGAGGCAGAGACAGGCAGATTTCTGAGTTCGAGGCCAGCCTAGTCTACAGAGTGAGTTCCAGGATAGCCAGGACTACAAAGAGAAACCATGTCTCAAAACAAATGTTGGCATATGTGTTCCATTATGTTATTAGGTTCTTATAACTTTACCTCCCTTCTAGCCCATACTCCACCCTAATCCCTCCCCCAACACTAGGTAGTAGAGAAAGAATATTATGGGGAAAGAGGAGGGTCATAGACTTCATTCAGTCAACAAAATAGACGATTTTCTGTTTATTAGAGGCATTGGATTCCTTGGGACTAGTCCAGTCTTCGATGTCAGTGTATCTCCAGCTTCTCACCACTTGCTCACGTCCAGTCTTCGATGTCAGTGTATCTCCAGCTTCTCACCACTTGCTCACAAACACTTGACAAACAGCGACATCAGCACCCAGGAGCAGCAGTGGGGAGAGGAATCTGCCTTCTAGGCACACCTCCGCCATGTTGGGGCTCTGGCCTTTATACCCTCTCCAGAGTCCCCAGAATTAAACTGTCTGCAGCTAGCAAAGATCACACCTTTCCTAGAACACCAGACGATCATAGTTAGCAGCGATGGGCAAACYGAAGCAGCCCCATATCCCACACCTGGGATTAAAACAAAAAAAAAAAATGTATTCATAGGGCAGAACTGCATTTTTAAAGAAACTAAAATTCTCACTACAGAAAAAAACAAAAAACAAAAAGTGTGACATTTCTCCAGAACCTCCTTCCCAGCATGCAGTGCAATAGTGCGTGATTGTGGGATGTTTGGGGCACAGAGCATGACCAGAGGAAGCAGGCCACTGAGGGTGAGCCCTGCGTCTGGTCCTGTTTCTGCTTGTGGTCAGATATGATGTGGGAAGTATCAAYCACAGCTTTCTGCTGCTTAGGACTGAAGAGCTTCTCCCACTGTGCCTTCGTGAGGAACGGTGAGCCAAGACGAATCTCTCTTCCCTTAAGTTGTCCCTGGCAGGTGTTCTGTCACAGTGACAAAAGTAACTAATA
This sequence comes from Apodemus speciosus, assembly GCA_002335545.1. NCBI lineage: Eukaryota > Metazoa > Chordata > Mammalia > Rodentia > Muridae > Apodemus > Apodemus speciosus. The sequence goes on along the minus strand of BDUI01012779.1, from coordinate 5,795 downwards.
CAAGGATAACATTAATTTGTGGTGTTGTAAGGATCAGGGAATGTATAAGGAGTTATTCTGTAATGGGGGCTGATTCATAGTAGGACTAAAACTCCTAAGGCAAACGTTATATATGAAGTCTAGCAAGGGTTTCCCACAAATCTATCCCTGCCTGGTTTTTCCTCTGGTTTTATATATATAT
>BDUI01012775.1:13757-26175 GCA_002335545.1 Apodemus speciosus | reverse complement strand
CATTGGGGCGGGGGGGAACCAGGAAAAGGGAAATGAAATGTAAATAAAGACTATATCCAATAAAAAAAAAGGGCAAAAAAAATTGAAAACTCATTCAAGCCCAAAGGGAGAGATTCGAGTAGAAATAGAATTAAAAGATTTTGAAGCTGCAACCAAAATTTGTCTTATTTGTTCTGATTTAAAACAAATATTAATTTTGCTTTATTTTGTTTGGAATCTGAGCTTTTGGGATATTAGATTTTATGCCAAGAATATACAACACTTAAAGAAGCCATAAAAATATTTTAATAAAAGTTTATTTTTGAACCTACAAGTAGGTCAATTTCTAAAATAAGAGCAATACAGAATGTTTTATAATATTTTAGTATTTTTTTCTTTATTACTTAAATCCATCTTATGTTTTGATTTCTGTAAGCAAATAAAATGTAGCTGAATAACAATCCTCTGAACTCTGGGTTCAAAGTCTACATATTTTCAGTACTTATTTTGAGCAGACAGTAAAACAAAGGCAATTAATTTTCCAGTCAGAGCTTAGCAAGCACTTAACTTCACATTATTCTGACACAAATAATAATGAAATGGCCCACCTAAGCAGCTAGAAATCAGAAACTATTATAAAGTCTGTCAGTAGAATTTATCATTAATATAAAACAATACCTATGTTGATACACATGTGTGTTAGGCTCCAGTAGAAATATGTCAATAGCTTTACTGAAGGAAGTCCTTGTACAAAGAATTAATGTGACAAATGTATTAAGAAAAAAACTGTAGGGGGACAAATGGCCCTACATGGTACCAAGCAAAGAGCCCATCATCACAAGGATAAAATCAGACAAACGGAAGCGAGCTTTCTACCACCATGCAAACACCCCTAAAGGCTGACCCCAGACTCTCTGACATTCTTCTGCTCTCTCATGCTTTAGAAAGTTACATGTATGTAACAGCAGGGTATGGTAGTCATATTTACTCAGACTGGAAAACACTGGGAAAGCAGACAGGTACAGCCACACTGACTCCAAGCTAACTCAATACCCCTGAAAATGGGAGTCATAATGAGTCAATAAGGAACAGTACTCAGAACATTATATGATACAGCACAATTTTTGAAAGAGGAAAACTCCACGAATCTTCAAAGGAGATGCCCATTAGGAATGTTGGGATGCTGGCGATCAAATAGGTACTCCAAGACATTAAATGTGACATATTCAAAGGCCACACTAACTTGCATCACCTCAGTTTAATAATCCAATAAATGACAAAAAAGACAAACAATGAAAACAGCATCATATAGCATAGCAATTTTGTTTGGCTCCCTCTGGACAAAATCTTCAGTCTTCCCATGGTTTTACCTAGAAATCCAGTTGTAGAATCAAATTGTGAATCCTATGAGAAAATAAGGAAAATGGAATAAACTCTAATAGTCTAAACATGCACATTCAAGCAATTTACATATTGTTATTAGTATGTATTTTTAAAGATAATCTGTACGTTTAATCAATTCTAGTATCCAATAGCTAGGAAATCAGCCTGATTGCTCCATTCAAAATAGAGCAGTTCTCTTAGTGGCTCCTTCATCCTCCAAAAAGCATTTCTTTCAGTTCTTAAGCATAATTTAAATTTTTCTTATTGCAGTCATATGGATGAAAAGCCATTAACAAAAAAGGTGAATAGTTTATGTGCTATCAAGCAAAGTTTTGTGCACTTTCTGTTAAGGCACTGTTTTTCCAAGGCCAAATGTGTGTTTAGATACTAGGACTTCATCTAAAATTTAATACAGTTAACACAGAAGATGGTAGAGCCTTTGTTTAGACACATGAGTTTGAAAAACAGTAAAAATTTACTAGTGTTAAAAGAATATAATGTTGACAAAGCACCAAGCAGAGAGAATTTAAATACAGATATGAAAATGCCAACTTAAATTACAGCCAGGAAAACTTTTAAGATGAGACTAGGCACAGATTAGAAATACTGCACTTGCATTAAAATTTCAATATCCTGAGATGAGAAAGCAACCAACACAATGGGGCTCTGTAGAGTTCAGTCTCCACACACTCATGCACTTGAAATCTTTGCTGTCACAGGAGTCACTGTATCAGAAGCACTTGGGATGCTTTTTCACAAAATATATATGCCTGGGCTCCTCTCTGTGAGATTATGAATGGGCTTATTCGAAGAAAGAAACAGGAATATCCATTTTTCAAAGAACACTACTTTCAATGTCATATTTGCTTTCAGATAGTCATTTTTGAATGCATGTAAAGAAACAAAGGAAGGTCTAGAGAGGCTGGGTATCCAAAGTCAGCATTAATGACTGGAAGCCTGCTCTGAGAAGAAAAGGCACATGCTCTTGAGCTTGTTTTAGACTAGAAATAAAGGGACTCTGGCTACTCCAATTTGTTCAGTAGATTGTTCAAGGGATTTGTTCAGTAGTAATCCTACGGAAATAAAGCTGAAGTAGGAGTTTGTTAAGTGAAAAGCATTTAGTTGGTTGGATATAAAGTGATTTTTGATTGCTTGGTTAATAAATTACTAGTGGTCTACCCATTAAGACTTCTAAGACCACTCAAAATATCCATTAGCCTTCAGACTTTAACAGTGCTTTAAACCCAGGGTTACATAAAATGCATTGGCTTCAATCTTCACTTATTTATATCTTGGACAAGAACAATGAAAAATACATCTGATAGAAATTGTAAACTCATTAGATTAAAATGGAGCGGAATCCATCAGGATGTACAATGTCAGCGCCTGGCTTTAAACTGGATGAAAATACAGAGTGAGGGGGTGGGGAGAGCGGTGAGAGACGGCACCAGGGGGTTGAATATACTCAAGAGACATTGTAGGGAGGTTGTTAACAAGAATGGTTTTTAAAAAGGAAATTCATTATCCCTGGTGAACAGACTAATTTTGAAAACATCAGGGAAAGTTTCTTCGTTAAAAATCATAATGACTTACCATTTCAGCTAATAGTTTGTTTTGATTTTTAACTTCATGGCCTATTTCAATGGAAAGCTATGAAAAAGAAAGCATATACATTATTGCTTATATGAATGTATTCAAAGGTGATAAAGTAAAAGCGGCAAAGCACATTTAATTTCTCAGATGAAACTGTATTCTAGAAATGTGTACTCTCTCCTGGTACTGTGTCCAGTGAAATTGTCGGAAAATTCCCCACCTTCCAACAATGAACATTTTGTTCTCTTGTCTTCCACATATTATTCACCCCCTGTGTTAACATTCCCACATTACCTCTCTGTCTCTCTTATTCCAGAATAATTTCTCTCTCTCTCTCTCTCTCTCTCTCTCTCTCTCTCTCTNTGTGTGTGTGTGTGTCTGTGTGTCTTTTTATAGTCATATAAAATATTCATTGTATATTTCTTTCATATATTTTAGCAAATACAAGCACATAACCAGTTCAAATGCAGACATATACATTTAATAGTCCACTAAAAATAAGGCATTTCTTTGAATTTATGTTTAGATTTATTATTTTAAAGACTTTTGCTTAATAGTAAATTATATTCAGTCAGAGCATGTCAAACAAGAATATAACTAATTACAACTGCTATGCAAAATTATACTTCATAACTTACACAACAAAGTCACTGAAGGTTTACCTTCTAATACACTTGACTAAATACAGTTACTGAAACTTTTTGTAACCATAAAGGTTCTTCTAAATTTAAACTGTGTGAAAAGCATAATAATACTTTTATGAAATCATACTAATATTATAGAGATCAGATGAGGTTTTCCTTCCTTTATTAGCTCAGATGAAAAAGCAGGCATCCCAATCTACCCAAATACTCCGAGCATGGCATTCCTGACAAGGAATGAAATCTACAGCATATCACAGCTTTCTTCTAACATAGAATTGCACTATTCAACCATAGAGGAATTTTCTCCCTTGTTTGTGGTTTAACACATTCAATTCTATGTCCTTCCCAATGTTTAACTAACTTTTTAACAGTCCACCTTATTAGGTCCATAGATTAAATCATTTTAGTTAAGATGACTTTGTAAATAATACCATATATCAAAACACTATTTTGAGTACAACCTGAATATAACTTCCCAAAGACTGATATTAAATATCAATTACATGTGACAATGTGAGCTTCTATTGAATGCTTCACAATTATGAAGTATGTTTATTGACATGGAAAATCAATGACACACTTTTAAAATCATCTTTATAATTCCTTTAACAGAAGTTTACTCAGTATTGCTGAGAAGGAACTACACTGAATGTCAAATGATCTTTGTTTTATAGGGAATGAGTCAACAGCAGTTGTTGTACTGAGATAAAGCATAGAGAGGATCAGAAAAAGCACTGGCATCTTCTTCCTGGAAGAAGGAAGACAGCAACAGTACCAAAGGCAGTCTAGTTTTTTAAAACCATGGAATAGGGGCACAGCGATATGCAGAGTACAAAAGAGAACTCTCATTTGTGTGGCCGTAAATCCATATGCATTCTGGATGTATCAGGGAGAAGCCCCAAAGGGCAGGCCATTGTGTAAAAAACATATACAGAGAGCAATAAATCTACAGAGCAATTACAGGAGGATCCAAAGACTTCTTAGAGGGCAGGATGTGCTTCAGCGAAATTCTGCCAATAGCTGTGACATTATGAAGATCAGGGGGAACTGAGACAGGTTCAGGGATTCTCCCAGGGGTCTATTCATAAATGTCTGGGTCATGCTAGAGAAACATGGGAAGGTCCAAATATAAATGAGCCTCAAAGATGGAAGTGAGAAAGACTTAAGTATTATATTTTAAGCCACTAGCAGAAAAGGCTAGAAGGGCTATTTCACTGGATTCCCCAATGCTCTGACCAGTGAAATTATTGGAGAATAAATTTAAACTTTCTTGTCCCTGCAACTGTCACATTTTCTCTCTTCTCTTCTTTATAATATTCAACCTACTTGTTAACATTCTCTGGTTCTCTTATTCTAGCACATCTTCTCTTTTATTCATATAAATGTATTTACCTGTATACTCCTTACCTTTTACAACATGCCAGTAGAACAGAACCAAATCAAATACACACATACACATTTAATATTTTCCTATCAAAATGTGACATTTCTTTGATTATAAGTCCAGGCTAATTATTTTAATTTTTTCTTTACTACCATAACAAATGGGAAAAAATTACAAGTTATTATTTTCTATAACCTAAAATAATACAGAAAGCATGCCTGGAACCGTTGGAACTACGGCATATGTATAGTACAATTTACATTATGCTAGGTATGCTTTGAGAAAAAAATTAAGCAAGAAGCCCATATCTTTTAACTTGCCACATCTTCTAACTTATTTAATGAATGGTCTGAATTTTTGGTGCACTTTGACCTTAGTGCGCCATTTTGAAATGAGTCACTTCCTGTGATGACAATAAGTTCAAAACTACGAGTTACAATGTGAATGGCACTGGATCTGTACTTACAGATTTTATAGCTGTTACTTTGCTTCTCAGACTTTCAGTGAGTCTGTCATTCTCTTCTTCACAAGCATTATAGCCACTATTGGCATAGCCATAGTTGCCATAGCTGCCGGGAGGTGCTCCATCACCTACAAGGATCAGAGGCACACATGTAGGACTACAAAAACAGGAGCTACTTTTAAACCTTAGTAGTTAAAAAAAAAAAAAGCTGAAAAGACCCATGGAGGGTGCTGCAGAACAATATATCTATTATAGCAGCACTGCAAATCAACTACTAAAAATCAGAACCAGACATTACAACAATTCTTTTCACATCCTCTTTTAAGTAGAGTATGCATTTTCTTCAATAAATATTTATTGATCATTTATTGATTACTTAAAAAACACTAAAATCAAGCACAGATATGCAAGAATATTTGGAAGACATTTGTTGGACACTAGAAATTTATGTTTTAATAAAGGACATAAACATAGCACCATCTACCCATCAGAGAAACTTGGTTATAAGAGGAAAGGGAGAAAGATAATGTGGAGGGAGGGTTCTCATGGCAGAATGATGGTGGAATTTTCCTAGCTCCTTTCTCCTATAATAAGCAAATGGTGAAAACCAAAACTCAGGGAAGAGAGGGCCACAGGTAAAACCCTGGGGAACAGGCCCAGTGGCATGTAGAGGCCATTAGCTGAGAGTCCAAAGAAGTTCGCTCATCTTCCAACCAATATTTGAGAAGCTACCATATGTCTAATCTATTTTCCTACTATTTTTACAGAACTTGCATTCTAGGAGATGATGTGGAAGATAGAAGAATCCATTACTGTCTACTACAGTACTTAGCAATCACGGAGAAACAACTGGTACAATGAATATTAGGCAACAAATCCATACATAAATGTTTGGGCATTGAGGGCACTTCAAGTTTTAATAAACTGATGTCATTCATTATTTTCTTTGTAAAGGAAGAAAGCAAGCTACAAAGTAGAGTAATCAATAAAGAGAATCATGAAAGAACTGCGACCCAAATCATTCAGTATTACTAAGAGAATAAATTAAACATGGCCACAGCAGGACACTGAATTGGTATCTTCTGCCCGCTCAGATATGAGATTCTCAACAGAATGGCTCCTTGGTCAGCCGTTAAGAAGCCACACTGTTGGATGGCTCTAGAACTGAAAGTTTTAACAAAGCCCACAAACTTTAATGTAGTCTGACCGACAAAAGAGTGTAATAAGGATTAAAGGGACTAGATTGTCCATGGTTAGAAGCAGAATCTCTAATGACCTAGGAAGATAGAAGAACAGGATACCCTTAAAGCTATGGGCTACCATAGGCTCAAACAGCAAATGCTGTAGCAATGATAGTAAGAACAATCATAGTGACAACCAAGAGAGAGAGGGTAGCAATAAGTCTCGTAGCTGAAGGATGGTTATGTGTGAATAAGAAACTCTTTCAAAGCACAACACAATTTAACTTTATTGAAGTAGCAAAACCCTTGAATCCTTATAGCTCTGACTGTATAACATCACCACCGACCCCTACATTGAACTCTAAGATCATAAACTAAATTTATTCATTTATCATTCTAGATCTCCATAAACACACAGGTACACAAGCACCCCACAGCAGTACTTAAGTAAATACTTATAAATGAACTAAAAAGGACATTTTTCCTTTACTGTTAACCAACTTTGCCAATAGCAGAGTTTCTCCTGCTTCTCTGTCCTCTTGCACCCAATGAGCACTTTCTACGGACCAGACACCTATACTTCCCCCTGTACCGCAAAAGCCACGACAAAATGTTAACTATTTCAAATATCGGGTCAGCTGCACACCTGCTGGCTGGCATGCTCTCCCTCAAGTTCTCCATACATATTTTCAAACAGATCAAAAGCTGGAGGGCAGAGTATAATCATTTCCCCCCCCCCCACCAACTAAAATCAACACTTAAAACATTCTGTGCTTAACTCTAACAAGACCTAAGATCTTCAACTTGTTTTATGTGACTAAGGATCAGCATATGACATATGGTCTAGGAAGTAATTCTGGACTGGATGAAGCTAATCACTGAACAACTTCATCAACGAATTTGTCCAAAATTAATGGCTACTTTGTTTTATTTCTTTTGTTTTGACTCTCTGGCCTATCTCATACTTAATTTCAGAGTTCTTCCACTTCGTTCTTTTAAAGCAAAACATTCCTTTTTTGGTCCAGAAATTTTTAATGCAGTTGCAAATTTGATCTTTCTTCACATCATCTTTCACCCCCAAACAGAAAAACAAAACAAAACCAACTAAGCTAAAATAAATTAATAGAGTTGCTATTCCAACTGAGACCCAGTTTTTCAGTGAGAATTAATTACTACTATGAAGAACTGTAGAAGGGCAAGTCTTGAAGGTCATCTTCAGCCAATGTCATTTCTAAAACGTGCTACTTCCTTCTTGAAGCAGGTTCTAGCAATAATTAGGCCAATTCATTTAATAGCTCATGTGTAATGTGGCAGGTTTTACATAGGAATACCTATCAGATTCACTATTATTTCAAATTTCAAATTCAGGTCAATGCACAATGGTACTTATAAAAGTCTTCATAACTCAACACCAATTTAAGTGAGAAGCATACTTAACCAAATAATTACCTCTCTTCTTCACTGCACTTCTAAAAGAATTAGGAAGGGACTCTAGTCTGCTGATTCTAATTTAATTGAAAATCTAATTTAACATCTTTCTGAGTAATTCTAACATACAGTCAGAGATAGAAGCCTACTGTCAAGTCCCTGACCTGCATGTATTAAAAATAGTACAGCACAAACAAAATTTCAATAGGCCAGTGGCCTACTGATGAGATGGAAAGTCCTTGAATAGACAACGATGATCGTTGGAATGCCTCGGGGTCCTGGCTTCACTCAGAGTGACTTCATCACCACAATCTCTTGTATACATCATTCATAAATATCCTGAATCTTGTCTGGTCACCTTGTCATCTGGAACTTACTTCTCCCAATCCTCACTGTCACTGGCATCTTTGAAGTTCCCCTGGCTCCAAGAAGTCCACAATGTGGCACGTATCATTAAATCCCCACTGCATTCACTATCAGTTGAATTCATATTGGGATGAAAAGTTACCACCACCTTAGATCATAATTTGTCATCTGCTTCAGAAGCAATTTCTCTTCTGCTCCTTGGTAACACTGGAAGTGTTGGGAAGCACGCGGTGTGTCACAATAAATGTCTGATGTCATTAGTGGTGGAAAAATGTAGGCATGTATGACTAATCTTGTTTGAAAGTAGTTCTTTAGGATTCTTTAGGTTATTTGAGATGAGCTACTTTCTTTCAATGATTGCAAGCATTCATAAAACTAAATCTACAACTTCCTTCACATGCAACTGTTTATTGATAACCCCATAAATCTCTATTACTGATGCCTTTCAAGGCCCTTATATTTCGGTGATTTTAAATTCCACATATTCTATTCCTATAACCAACCTTACTAAAAATACTACCATGTCTTCACACTGTCATGAATACTGTGTTCCTTCTTATATGTTCAAAAATCGTAACAAGCCGTGAATTATGATTTTCAAAAGAGGCTCCATTTTGCATACCTAATTTTAAGTATTTGTCCATTCACTGGCTTTAAACACCTCAAACTTTGAAAAACTATGTTTTTAGTGTTCCAATTTATTCCAGAACGTCAACATCCTTTTTAATATTTTATACATTTTTTTCAAGCACTCTGCCCTCCTTCCTTTAAAACATGGTTAATAGAGAAAAGAACTTCAGATCCAGAAAACAGTATTCTACTTACTTTCTGTTATTACTAAGTTATTCCTTCCCCTTATCCATAAAGACAAGAGCAAGTGTTAAGTCATCAAAACCAACTTCTATTGCCCTAGCAGTGGGACAAGGTCTAGGTCAGAAATGTTCTAAGTAAATCGCCTTTGACCCAGACCTTTCATAACAGGCACTTTAACAATAAGGACACGTAATTTTTACCTTTGTAACTCACTGTTATCCTACTAACACATCGTTATTAACGGACTTAAAGCTTACTACCCACTCTCCAAATGTCACTTCTTAAAAAAAATAAAAATTAAAAAAAAAAGTAAAGCATAGCAAAGGAAACAGCGAGGCTTGGGAAATAGGGCTACTTCCCAAACTAGCACATAGAGAAAGAAAAACTTTTACTAACCAATTCACCACTCTGTGCAACCTACCATATGGGGTTAAACTTTTGTCTAAATTCAACTTGAGGAAACCGTTCGGAACTAGAACAAACGACGAGAACCTTCTCCAAGGAACCCAGACAACTCGCTTTCCTTGAGAGAAGGCCGGCAGTTTCCTCCCACACCCCTACTCCCGGCTCAGCAGGTCCTAGGGTCCCCAAACTTCGAACCTCAGCACTGTTCTTACCCAAGCCTGCACGCCTCATCCTGCCAGGAGAGGGAAAGGCGGGCAAGGAGGAGTGAGAAGGAAAGGGCCAGGGTCACTCGACCTCGGCTTCAGTCCCAGGACTCCTCAGAGCACCAACTTTTTGCCTCAGAGCGCCACGACATCAGTAAAGTCTAAACACCGCGCCGGTTTATGTCGTCACCCGGACACATACAGGCGCCCTGCAATGAGATTTAGTTGCATTCTGGGAAATGTAGTTTTCCGTCTTCTGGGGCACTGGGTAAGAGCGGCGTGATAGGAACTAAGTCTGGAGTGGGCGGGGCTTCCGGAAGGGCAGCGAACGCTGCTGTGGCTTTAGTCCTGTGAGTGTGGTTCTTCACCTCTTCCAGTATGGCACTTTTTGATGTTAATGCCAACTTTAACCTGGGAGAGTTACTCCTCCCTAGMYGGGATGRTGGTTGACTTATCTTTCCTGATTTTTCCCTTGCACTYCCGCTCACCCAAAGTCAGAGGAGAGAAAGTCAGTGCAAACTTTGTTCTAGAGTCTCATCTTACTGTCTGAGCCTCTTGGCAGGAAAGGAAGATGGGTCCTCTTCCTTCTTGATCCTGCCCAGTGGAATAGAAAAAAAAATCTGTATTTTCTACAGATTTTAAACACCTCAAACTTTGAAAAGCTATGTTTTTAGTGTTCCAATTTATCCCAGAACGTCAACATCCTTTTTAATATTTCATACATTTTTTTCAAGTTAAAGTAGAACATCTGGTAGGGAAGTGGGGAGTTTCTCATATCTCGTTAATGCATTTGTTCTAAGTCTGGAAAAAACTGTGATATTTASCTTTTAAACACTCCCTCCAACTTAGACCTTCTAAAATGAACACGCAAATACCTAATACTTGTTTCCATGGAGCATGGAGTCTATTTATGGGCTTAAGAGTTTGTTGGGATGTAGGGAAGTGTAGTTGTTCATTTTATATCACAAAGGATCATTATGAGGTTACACAAAAATAATGTTTTTTGAAGCTGATAGTTGCTTACTGCCCATGTTAAGATGTTTTGCAGTTATGTTGCTAYTGTATGACAGTATGGTGTTTATAATAGAGCTTTCAGAAACTGTAATCTTTGAAATGTAGTGTTTCCCATTATAAACTCTAACCATATAAATCAATTCTCAACTTAAACATTGACTATGATTATAGCTTAAGTCTCTGCCTTAGGGCTGTGTCTGTAAAATACACTTGAAATGATTTTCAATGTGATATATTGACTGGGAAAATAAACTTTAATAGCTTTAAAACAATCTTCATGAAGCCGAAGTAAGCCACCACTCTCCAAAAGCAATGCAATTAAATGTTGGCACAGGTCAGGGGTAGATAAAATTCAATGAGAAAAATGATAKGCTTTCTTTTTCAGTGGTGGTCTTTCTTGCCACCYCAAATTCTTTTTGCATTCAAAAATGAAGCTCAAAGTAKGTTTAATTTACATAGTAATAGCTATAGATCCTCATCACAATTGGCAGACAGKAGAATTATTTTTCTATTTTTTTGTAATTTTAAAATTCTAAAAATCTCGAGCTTGCTTTATTGACTTGGAGATGAATAGCATCAGTAATTTGTTGCTATTCTCAGAGATAATCTGGAAGAAAGCATGTATTTCTTGACTGTCATTGGGAGATGGTTGACTAAAGATGACAAGATAAAAATTAAGTGTTCTGGTGATACTTACAAAACTAAGAACAAAAACAGAAAATCCCCCAAATCTTTTAACAAAAAAAAAAAAAAAAAATTTCAGGACCAGATGGTTTTAGTGCAGAATTCTATCAGACCTTCAAAAAAAAAAAAAAGAATTTTGTATTTTTCCTATTTGATTGACTTCGGTCCACTTATATTGTCTTTTTCTACCTCCGTTCCAAGGGATTGACAAAATACATAGCTCTTAAAACTTGTTAATAAACATTAATTTTTTTCCAAGCAGGTAGCAAATTTAATACCTCAAGTGTTACATTTGAACGTAGAAATGTTGACTAAAATCAGATAGTATTTTATCTACCAATAGAGTATGATACAATAATATAAGAATTTGTAAGTTTTTTATTTGGTCACTAAAACAGATTTCCTGGCACTGAAGTGTGTTTAGGTTTCAAATCCAGCCCAGAAAACAGAAGACCATCTAATTCTCATCTAAAACAATTAAATTCTATGTAACTGATGAAACAGTTAACAGTTTGTTTTCCTTAAAGAAAATACAGACAAAATTGCAGTCCCCCAAATTTAAAATAATCTTTGTGATTACAAATACTAAAGCCTAACATTTTTATTCTTTCCATGAAACCTCAACATCATGCTATTTAAGTTTAATATCCTTCTAATGACGGAAGTTTAGTTATTAGCATGAATTTAATCTTTATATTGTTCAATAGCGATTTCAAGTACAAACAAAAAATTTAATAAGTGAAATCACTAAAACTGTATAATTTGTGTTTTATGGCTCACAGATGAGTACATATTCTATTCTTGTCAGAACAATAAGATCTGTTCATCAAATGAACATATTACACTTCAAATTTTATTGCATTTGTGGTGTGTGTGTG
>BDUI01012773.1:36939-52827 GCA_002335545.1 Apodemus speciosus | reverse complement strand
GCTTGTTCAGTGTGAGTAATTGTATTGTTTTTATATGGATTTCTAGGGCAAGAAGGAATGTATATTAAATGTGTTTTATTGGTTAGTAAGGTAATAATATAAATTTTTCCAGGGCAAAGCAATCATTATTCAAACTTGGTTGTTACAGAAAGTCCATTCAGTTTTAATAAAAATACAAAAATGATTTCATCTGTGTGTGATGGCACATGCATTTAATCCAGCACTTGGAAGACAGATGCAGGAAGGTCTCTGTAAGTTAGTGGCCAGCATAGTCTACAGTGTGTATTCAGGATAGCTGACTCTATATATAGACACTGTTTCAAAACCAGGCAAGCACCACTCCCCCAAATCCCACATAAAAACAGTTCCACTTTTTGGTCCAGTATGCATTCTTATTTGAAGAGGAGAATATTCTTGAACATCTTGGGAGGATGTGTATATGATTCAACTCAAGTCTGCGCTTTGGTCCAGCTTGGGATAAGGGTATGGTATCATGGTACATCTTTCAGTTTAGGATTGTCTTATTGTACTTCACTCAATGTGCAAAAGAATCTTTATAATATACTGTTGTATTCTCATCTTGCTAAAATAAAATCGTGTGTTACAGTTCACTGAAGAATATAGCAATTGAAAATATCCAGTGCAAGGTGCTAGCTTTGTGTGTTTGACAAAGTCAGTCAAGGTAGGGGTAGRTATTTATTAACAGAGGAGTTGGTGGTTTCCCTACCATTGTTACTAGTTATTTCCTGGTGTTTTGATCAAGCATAAGGCCAAAAGCAAATTGTGGAAGAAAGAATTTATATTGGCTTATGGTGCCAGTGGGATGAGTCTGTGGCAGAGAGGAGGCATGGCAGCAAACAACAGGCRTGGTGTTAGGGGTGGGAAGCTAAGGAGTTATTTCCTCATCCCCAGATAGGAAGCAGGAAGGAAGACCAGATTATATACACTCAAAGTCTGCCCCAGTAAAGTATTTATCTAGCCAGACTGCGTTTCCCCCCAAAACGTTCCCAAACAGCACTGTTAGCTGGGCACAGAGTGCCCCCTACGGGAACATTTCCTAATCAAACCACCACAGTTGTGGTACCTGTTTGTACTTAGTTTTTATTATAGATCAGTATTGAGATACTTGAAAATAATTTCATAAGAGTGGTAAGTCAGCTTGCAGAGTCAGGAGCCAGACTGCTGAGTCCCACCGTTTGCTTGTTTGTGATCTTGGCCGCTCATGTTCCTATGTGAGTGGAGCTCCAAGATGTGGGTGAAATAGAGGATTATCTGAGGTGTGGGGTGAAATGTTCACATAAGGAACACACACAGTCCACGACACAGCGGACATGCTCTGGAAGTGCGAGCTGTGTGTACACTGTCTTGCTTTTAAGGACACTAGTTATTTATTCTTCATGTGCTTTCTTTGTAAGAAGGGTAAGCCTTTGATAGGAAACCATTGTGGAGTCCCCTTCTCCCTCGATTTTAAATCTTACAGAACTGGAGTGAATTCCTTACCCAATTCAGTGGGCTTCTTCAAATCTTAAGTTTTGGGGCACTTGGTAGTTTGTGGTGACAGTGAGGAAGAATGGAACCTCGGGGCTGGCTTTATCACTTTTCTGTCGRCTGATAGAAGTGTTGAGAATGGAGAGCCATGGAGACCACCTCTTTATAGTGCATCAAGAATGGAAGCATGTTAGATTTCAGTCGATTCTTTAGAATTTGCTTCAGATGCTTCTTCCTGTGTTTGATTCTGTCCTGGGGGGCAGAGCGAAGGGTCTGCTTTGCTGTAACTGGATTTTTGCTTCTCTCCACCTCAGTAATTTCCTCACAGCCCCTCCCACGGGATCCTCACGCACTCCTRTGAGTATGCTTGGCCTGCTCACTGATTCGGTGAGAGGCCTAGAATTAACAGAAACAGAAACAAAGGGAGGATGGGAAAACTGAGAAATGGATTTTGAGAAGCATTTCAAATTGCAGAGATTGTTTAGTATTCATATTTTATACAAGTTTCTGAATTTAATTCTGCTTAGCATTAAATTTCCACAGAATGTTTGGAAGCCCAAGTTTCTGTTTATTTAATTATACCATCAACAGCTGATGTTAGAGTGGGCTGCGCAATAGCAGTAGCCTCTATAATAATTATTTTATTCTACCTCTAATGTTTTTATGTTTCTTGGCACAGATCATGAGTGTACTTTATCAAAGATACCTCCTCTTCACCTGTTTTCTGAGTACTAACATTAGTTCTTAGAATGCCAACACACCTAATTCAAAACACAATATTTGTTTTTGCTTGCAATAAGCTAAAACTCTGAAACATCACAGATAGAAATATTACAGAAAATGAGACCCTAGAGAAAATTATTCTCTTTCCCCTGGTGAAGATAGAGCTTCCTGAGAGAGTGCCATCAGCTAGACAGATGTGATCTTGTAAGTATAACCCTCTAGAGGCTCCTCCAAGTCGGCTGCTGGATTGAATGCATCATAAAGCTAATGTATTATTTACCAGAATTTCTTTATCAAATATGAGAACAATTTATTGGTGGAGTCAGGTAATATTGTATCAGTATGCATGTGTTTTCTCATTTTTGTGCTACTTCATTGAGGAAGAATCAGTTGGGCCTAGAGAGATGACTGGGTTAAGAGTACTGACTGCTCTTCCAGAAGTCCTGAGTTCAATTCCCAGCAACCACATGGTGGTTCACAACCATCTATAATGGGATCCAATGCCCTCTTCTGGTGTGTCTGAAGATACCTATAGTGTACTCATAGACATAAAATAAATAAATAAGTCTTAAAAAAAAAAACAACCCAACAGTCTGTTAGCCCACACCTGCTCCCATAGTGCTAAGAATCCCAATAGTGTGTTTGTCCACACTGATTCTCAGAGTGCTCACCAGGGAAATGTGTTCACTGTGTTCATTGAATATCTTTTGTGAGTTATGACAGATCCTTGAAAAATGGGAGTTTAGATGAGTCAAGTTATGTGGGTTATTTATACAAAGTCAATATTTTGCTTTAAGGTTCAGTTTAATAAGCATTTATTCTGTTTGGCTTAAATGTGTTCTGTGTCTTTCAACTCTCTTAAGTGATTTGTAATATTTAGATCTGTTTTCCCTATGGTGTTAGGTACAAGTAAGATATTTGTAATCGATAAATTGCTTCAGGGTAGAGTTCCATACAGAATTTGCTATAGTAAAGATGCCCAAATACCGTCTTTCAAATAAAATGTGGACTGCTACATAAAAATGTTGCATTCTGTACAACTGAGGTTAGGAGCCTTAAAAGAGGACTCTTGACCACTTGTAGCATCTCAGCTTTTCTTTCTGGTTTAGGCTTAAAAATACTATTCTCTGCATTGCCTTCCCTGTTGTGTCTGCCCTCTAGGGTCTGACTTGGAGTTAGTTTTCTGTGAGGCAGTTTGCTAAAGAGGGGATGTGGGATTAGAGACATGTATGTTTTCTATTTTTACTTTGTAATTACTTTCTAACCTTTTTATTAAAATTTATTTCCTGCACTTGGAGTCTTACTCTGGTTTTGGCTGATGCATGTTAAGGGTGGAGTCTAGGTTCATTGCCTTCTAAGTGGTAGAATTAGGATACTGTGTCACTCACTCCCTTGTTGGTGTGAGAAAGGAAGTACCTGATTGCTTACGCAGCTTAGGGAGGAAGTGATATCTTGACTCAGGTGGCTCACAGTTAGAGGAAACACTCCGTTGTGTAGGAGAGGACTTGGTGGCAGGAGGGAGCTAGAGTCCRTCCATGCAGAGCTAGGAGCAGGGCTGAGTCCTGGCGCACGGCTGGCTTTTGGCTCTTAGGTGGTTAAGTTTCAGCCAGCCCACGCCATGACGCCACCCACAGCTCCTCAGTTAAGCCCTTCTGAAAACACCCTCGTGGGCGTGCCTGCTCCCATGCTCATTCTAAATGTAGTCAAGGTGACAAGAAGATTAAGTGTCCCAGAGATCCTTTCTCATCTGTCTCATTTTCCAAGTAACTTTTCACGTTAGAAGGCAAAATGGCTTTCTAGTTCTAGATCTAGAACTTTGAAGGATGTGCAACTCATTCTTTCGCATTTAGATGTAAAGTTGAAATGGTTCTGTTCTTTGTGGACGGAGAGATGGGTCATTAGTTAGGAGCACTTATTGTTCTTTTAGAGGATCTGAGTTTGATTCCTAGCACCTGCTGTTTCCACAGGATTTGACATCCTCTTCTAGTGCCTGTGCATACATGTGACATACACGTATGCAGACATATACACATATATAAAAATAAATCTTTAAAAAAGAAAATGCTTTTATTTTATTTTAAAAGATTWAAAAAAATTCCCCTTCTTTTGTCTTGCCTTGTYTTCTCTCCTCTCCTGTCCTCTTCTCTTCCTTTTTCAAGACAGGCTTTCTTTGTGTAGCCCTGGCTATCCTAGACTCACTCTGTATGCCARGCTGGCCTCAAACTCAGAGATCTGGCTGTCTCTACCTTCCGAGTGCTGGCATTTAAGGCATGTGCCACCACGTGTGCCCTGCTCATTATTAAAGCACTTTTGTTCCTATGAATACATGTCTTGCCTACGTTTTTGTATACGCATCATATACATGCCTTGTGCTTCCAGGGGCCGGAATATGCCATTGGATCTTCTGTGACTGCCATGTGGGCGCTGGAGRCCAAGCCCAGGGTCTCTGGAGGAGCAGCCAGTGCTCTTAAGCACTGAGCCCTGATGCTCGGACCTTGAGATTTCGTGCTGTCCCAGCTTCCCTCAGCCTTAGCCATGTACACGAGTACACGCCCAAGAGGCCGGGTTACACAARGATGTGCTCTGCTACTGAAGAGAACTTGAGGTTTCTTTGAAAAGATTTATCAGAAGACYAAGAGTTTGAAAGCAGAGTTGTCACAGAAAAGACCCTTAAACCACCGGAAGGTGTCTTGGAAGCACACGGAATGCTGCAGGAGGGTGGATGAGAACTGCCCGGTCGGTACCAGACACACAGCCCAGTGCTCTCTGTGCCCTGTCCACTCTGCCCTCCTGTTTAACTGAGCAGAGCTTTAGGAATAGGTTTCCAGCCATGTTTGGTGGTAAAGATGATTGTTTCTTGTACTTGAATTTTAAGGTTTGTTTGTGAGAGTCAGTGGAATGTAGATGTTAGGTTGTTTTCTTTGTTGTTGTTATTTTTGTTTTTTGATAAGGAGCTGGGAAAACTTTCTGAAGTATTTTGTGTGTCATATTTGTTACTCTTGATTTCTTTCTTCCTTCCTTTGATTTCTTCCTTCCTTCCTTTAAAAAAAATACAAAACCTTATTTTACTTATTTTACTAATTTGAACACTATATACCAGTAAGAAAATCTTAGTTTATTTTTTAATTTTTTAATTTTTTACTTTGTGGTTGAATCTTTGACAAGTGAGTTGCATTCTTTGTCAAAACTTGCACTGGAGAACACAGCAGGGTTCTGCCTGAAGGTTTTCTGTATGCTTAATTGAATCTGAAGGAATCCCCCCATCCCCATCCCCGCAAAGAGGGTCATAGTTACCTCTGAAACAGGATTCCCACAGAAGTTTTGAGTTTTGTAAGAATTTTATAGTAGGCATTTGCAAGTTTTGTAATGAAGAAGAGAGTAAGATTTAAAAGTGAGACAGTTTGGAGGTAGCTCTCTGCCTTTGCGGCCTCAGCTCCTTACCCTTCCATGGGCTGATGCTCTTTAACTTTCATGGCCTTTTCTTCTTCATGGTGGCAGGATGCCTGCTGCCACTTGGGGCCTCTCCTTTCTCTTTTGTGACACATGGGTGATGATCAGTCRGCACCAGCTCCTCCTTACGTCAGGAGGCCACAGCCTTTCTGGAAGCCATGCAGCACAGCAGACATCCCCCAGATTTGTTGCTCAAAACTTTGTCATGGCCACCCTGGCTGGGAGGAGTACCTCGGAAGTATTGAGTCAGCCTTTCCGGCTGCAGTTGGAGATGGAGGAACTCAATCAGATTCTTGGTTTGTGACCAACAATATCTGCATAATCTATCTGATGGATGGCTAACTGGAGTCTAATTTCTGTATCGTCGTTCCTTATAAMTACGTTTTACAGGAAATGCAGTCTCTAGGTCTCCAAGGGAAATGATACACATTCTCACCCACAACTGCCAACCTTGTTTCAGTCCACAATATATAGTTTATCTATCTGGGCTGGCTAGAGCTGTGCTTTCAGAATATCAGCTAAGTGGAGTTGCTAAAACAGTGATAACTTTAACAAATCCTCTTACTTTGAGATGGAGAACTAGAGTCTCAGGTAGTTCCTTGTCTAGAGATGTGCCCTGTGGTGCAGGGCTGTGAGTGCTGAAGACTTCCTGTTCTGCTCATCTTTACCTAACTGGCCTGCTCTTCTTGTGCTTGTTCTTGGGAGGAGGCTCCACTGTAGCCATACTTGACTGCAAGGTCTGTATTCCCAGATAGAACTAAATATTTAAAGCAGGTAGAGAGGTGGATTCTTCTTGTGTTAACTACTTTTTAGATTTCTTCATATGGATTTTGGAAGAAATTTACCCCACTCCACCAGTAGCTTTCTTAAGATTTGAAAGATTTGTTTGTTTTTGCACTCACTGGGATATTTTGTTACAGAAATACATTTGTGTTTCATTTTCTTTGAAGAAGTGTTATTGTATGTGTTTTTGCATTTTCCCTTCAGTTTGACGTGTTATCAGTGTGTGTTTCTGTCTGTTGATCTCATTTTGGTTGGCGGGGTGAATTCCTCTGGGTTCATTGCACAGTGGACTATACCATGTGCAATGGAGTGTCTCTGCCCTGCATGCATTATGACTAGAATTTCCTGAACTATGATGAAGATGGATGGCGAGCTTTTAGGGAATCAAGTTAAGCATTAAGTTAATTGCACTTGTGACCTGTAGGCAAATCCCTTTGACTCAGAATGCAGAGAAGCGACCAGTATAGGTTTTGCATTCCCATCCCTCAAAACCCATTGTTCTGTCACCATTACTCAACAAAGCAAACCCTCCTGAAGTCCTACTTACCATGATGGGTCTGGTGCATAGTTCTACCTTCTCGATGATTTTTACCCCATGAATACAGTAGTCCTTTCCACTGTAGGTTTTGCTGTTTGTTATCTGGGGTGACATCAGTATCAACCTTTTGTGAGCTCTTTTATATACCTCTGGTTGCTTGTGGCGTAGTCCTGCTTTCTTCTGTCCCAGGGCAGGGGGCTTGGAGTGAGCAGGGCTAGTGGCGAGCCTTCTTCCTCTCACCCTYCCTGCGGGTGCTCCTTTCTGGAGTCACCCCTTTATCAGCCTTACAGACTAGATACYGTCAGGTCTTCCTTTTGTCATAGAGCACATCTAGTTAGTTACTAATTCCTTTYATTTTTTTTCCAAATACCTTTCCACACGAGTCTCAGTTTTCCCACAAATAACAGCACACTCCACCACGTATTTTATTACCTTTCAACTACTGAAATAGCCCCTCTCAAAGCATAATTAGAACTTCTGCTTGCTGGGTCTCACAGTGGGTCTTGGAGTGAGTCAGACTATACAGAACATATGTCCAGAGATTTGTAAAAACCTCTAGATGTACATCTCAGGCCTGGGGAAGAACACCTACCTGCCAGGCCCAGCTCCTCAGAATCCAGGAAGAACTGCTTTCTAGAGCTTGCCGGTACCCTTACATTTGGGGGGGGGGTTCTTCTACTCTATTATTAAAGCATTCTCCTTTTACTCTAAGTATTCACATGTATCAACTTCATATGCATCCCTTAAATCCTGCAGACAGAATTTTGTGTGTGTTTTCCTTTAGTGAGTATAATTTCTTTGTAATTGATACGTGAATCTTAGCGGAAGGAAGGCTGCCACCTTTGTTCTTTGTTCCTGTTAGAACAAGATGATATCCTCAAGAGACACCAAACTGCCCCTCAGAGCTGGCCTCAGTATCTCCTGAGATTGTTTCTCTAGTTGCCTTTCTGATTCTGGTCATTATTTGTTCTTAAAACATGGTCCCAGTTCTGCAGCCCAAGCTCTCCTGGAACTCACTATGTAGCCCAGGTTACCCAAGAATTGGAGGCAGATCTGCCTCAGCCTCCTGAGTGCTATAATTTCAGGCATGAGTTACCATGCTCAGCTGCAACTGTCAGTATAAAATCATTTCCATTAGCATAAGAATACACTGCAGGTCATCACAGTGCCTCCCCAGCTCTAGGCAGTCAACGGTTTAGTTTCTGTTCTGTGCTTGTATCTCATCTGGACACTTGGCTGTGGTTTACAGGCTTTCCTGACTGACGTCTGTCATTGGGCCTAGCATTTCAGGACCCATCTGTGTTCTCTCTGTCATACCTCACTTTTCATGGTTAGTAAATATTTTGTTGTACACCCTGGGTTGTATTTATCCATCCATCAGTTGATGGTGATTTATATTTTCTGTTTTCTGGTTCTCAGGAATCAGGTCTTTGTGAATGTTGATGTACAAGGCTSTGTGTGAGCATGTTCCTATATTTCTACTCTAGGGCAGATGCACAGAGGACTTGGTAGATTGGGAGTTAATTGTGTTAAGGAACCATCAGGACATTTTTGCAAAGCAGCTAAAGCTTTTTCCATTTGATCTACAGCCTGGGAGTTCCCTAGGTTCCAGTGGTTTCATAGCTTTGCCAACACAGCTTTAAAGCAGTTTCAGAAAATGCAGTCATCCCAGTAGATGTGAGTCAGTCCTCTTGTGGTTTCCACTTACCTTTCCCTGATGGCTAACGCTATGGGGTGTCTTCTTACATACACGTTGGCTCTTTCTATCTCTTCGGACAGGTGTCTATTTAGATCTCTTACTCATTTTCATATTGGATTATTCGCCGTTTTATTATTGAAATCTAATGCTTTACATTGTCTGTTTGTGTGAGTTTGTGCACTCTCACGGGAGCCCATGGCATCCTGAGAGAGTGTTGGGTCCTCTAGTTGKRGTTACAGGCGGTTGTGAGTTGCTGGTGTAGGTGTTAGGAAGTCCACTCCAGTCCTCTGCAAGAGTAGTAAGTGCTCTTAACTGCTGAACCATCTCTCTTGCTTCCAAAGTAGAATCTGAATCACCCCAAACCTATAGCGTTGAAATCCAAAGGGTCATCTGGAGTTAGGTTTCTTAGTGTTCGTTCAGAGGCGTCCCATAGCACATGCTTGGCTTTGGACATCTTTGTCATTTTTTTCTTTAAAAAAAAAAATCTTGTCCAAATTATTCTCTCTACCTTAGTGCAAGAAGGTTTTAGGTATTCTGACAAACTTCTCAGTAGTTGTGTTTTATTCCCAAGTAGTGTGTTTTATTTTTGCTAAGTTTGGTTAGTGTTTGACAGTGTCTCACTGTATAGCCAAGACAAGCCTAGAACCGACTCTGTTGTTCAGATTGGCCTCAAAAACTCACTCTCCTGAGTGCTTTGATTATAGGTATAAGTTACCTAAAGTAGAATTATAATGCAATATTTTACCTTTATACCAATGGCTATTTACCTTGTTTCAAATCGATGAAATATGCTCGTACTTTTAGCTGTCATGATATACTTATTTTAGTGATGAATTTCAATTCACTAACAAGTCAATAACAATTAACTATATTGTTCAGTTTGTTTCTTTCTAGGAGTAATTTAAAAAATATCTAATGTGGGTCTGGGATGAATATTGAGAAGTAAAGTAGCCTTAAGCTCCTTGACTTTCTCATGTTGAGATTAAGGTGTGTATCACAATTCCTGGTTTTGTTTCATGGATTCTGGGGGATGGAATTTAGGTCTGCATAGTTGGATGGCGAGCATTTTGTTGCCTGGGCTATCTCTCAGCCCTGTTTTTCATATTCAGTATCATTTTGATTATTAGATCTTTGATGATGTTCCTCTTTTCATTTCATCTGAATCTTTCTTATCTTAAGATAAGGAAGGGGATAGTACCCCCTCTCCACCTCCTTGAATAGCAAAATTGGCTATAGTTTTGACCAAGTAAACTTACTAGGTCAAATCTAAAAGGGAACCTTGTATTAGCCTTCCCTGTATTCCARGGTTGTTTCTGATCCTGGAAATGTACCATTTTTAGCAGATGACTTGAGTTACTGATTTGTGATAAACAACTGGGGACTGTATACAATCTGACAGAAACCAGATGTTTTTGGCAATTTGCAAGTGAGTGATGGTCTCTGGGTTGTTTAGGTCTTTTTCTAAATAGAAGTCCTTTTGTTTTATCACTTTTAGGATAGATGAAGAAAACTATTTTATGTGGAATATATAACTTTAAAGATCAAATTGTATTTTGGACTTTATTAAGGCATGGGCTTTGAAGGTCTACTGTGACAGGAAAAGAGCTTGCTAGGCAGCTAAGGGTGAGCAGTGGCTGTGTGCAGAGGCTTACGGTGGCACAGGTACAGGCCCTTGGTGACCTAACTGAGGCACAGACGCCGTCTTTGGGATTCTTTAGATTCAGTGAGTTCTGAATCATTTTGTGCTATGAGGAGTGAGGAGCAGTATTAGCAATGCTCATCTCCGTAGTGTGTACATGGCTGTCCTGGGTTCTCATTTTAATTACAACCAGGATGCTTATGTAATGAATTTTCAGTAGTTATTGGCAGAGTTTTGCCAGCTCTTACTTATCACTTAAATGAGAAGTTCTTTTTCTTCTTTGAGTAACTAGAGTTCATGCTGACTTTTAGTTCCCTCATCTTATTTCTGTGAAACACTCAGTAGAACTATTTTAAAAGAACAGTTTGTTATGGGGTAACCTGCCAGAGAAGACACTTGTCCCAGGGCCTCCCACATGTTGCTTTGTGCAGGGACTCTCCACAGTGCCCAGCACTCTGCAGCTGAGGGCGCCTTCCTGCTCAGAATTAGACATGAAGTCTGGGCTCTCTCTGCCCTCCAGGCTCTGTCCTTTTCCATCTTCTCTCCTGCTCCTTTTCCCTCATCYTCCCGGTGTCATCTCTGTAGTTGGCTAAAGGGAGGCTAGTTTCTAATGAGTCATTTTCATCGTGTTTCATCGTGTACACACGCTTAGAAAGCATAGTTACTCCGTGCTGATAGCATAGTTACTCCATACCATTATATTGGCCACAAAAAGGATAATAGGTGACCTGTAGAGGAAAAATTAGCTCACGACCAGCATCATAAGTTATCTCTTATTGGTCTTAAGAAGTTATTGTTGTCAAGATACACCTTAGGGTACATTTAAATTCTCTTATTAATACATAGTTTACTCTCAAAGTTGTTACTAGGCTCTCAGTGATTAGTATTATATAAGTTAACTCCCTGGGTCTGATTAAGCTTAATGGACATTTAAACTGTAAGACCACTCAGCGTTASAYACACTCCGTATTACTTTTGGTCAAGAGGTAGAGAACCATTAATGAGACATGTGGATTGCCTCAAGTTCCGGTCTGTGGAGTCAGCTCGTCTGGACTTCTAATCCATACCCACCCCTTAACTGGGGACTTTCGTAAAGTTGTTTTTCCTTTCTAAGCTTGAGGTTCCTTCTCTGACAATGGGTATAACACTGAACGTTCGTTCCTCACTCAGGGAGGCTTGCATGCAGAGGTGCATGTGGCGTGCATGGCTTCCTGCCCCACACTATGTATTCGTGTAAATGATGATCATTATTACCGATTGGGTTTTCTTACCATAGGCTTAAAAGCAGTTTCTACTGTGTGTAAAGACATAGTGTAGAAACTGAGCACATTCTGGTTAGAACAAATGTGTGCTCCTCTTTCCTTACCCTCTGAGTGGGTGGTGGGTGGCGGCCGTCRTTTTCCTGGCTCAGTGACCACAGCTCTGAGCAGGCAGTGTGCATCAGCTCTGTGTTTTCATGCTGGGTCACAGTAAGATAGTTAATGTGCTCACCTTGAAGTGAAAGGAAGTGAGGGACTCTATGTACTCTTGCAACAGAGTTAAAGGATATGAAACAGGGACCAATTCAAGAGAAAAGACAGCAATCCACACCCTTCTAAGTCAGGGGTAGCCAGAGAGAAGGCTCAGTGGCCTGCTGCCGGGCAGTCTCCAGAGCCGCTCCTGCGAGCTCGCCTCTGACCTCTGCATGGCCTGTACACACTCATGTGCACACACTTAATAAAGTAACAGAAGCCAAATAGGGCCAGCGAGATGGCTCGGTGGGTAAGGGCACTTACCGCTAAAGCCTGGTGACCTGAGTATCATCCCTGGGACTT
The DNA here is from genome assembly GCA_002335545.1 of Apodemus speciosus. Classification (NCBI taxonomy): domain Eukaryota; kingdom Metazoa; phylum Chordata; class Mammalia; order Rodentia; family Muridae; genus Apodemus; species Apodemus speciosus. Next base: position 40,693 of record BDUI01012773.1, on the reverse strand, counting down.
TATTACCTATGTAGTGGAAAGAACTGGAGACTTCCCCAAGGTTTTCTCTGATCTTTACATGTACACAGTAACACAAATACCTCACCACCACCAAACAAACAAACAAACAAAGAAAAAATAAACAGATGTACTATTTTTCTTTAAAAAAAAAAAAAAAAAGTCCTCTCAGGGGTCAGAGCGATGGCTCAGCAGCTAAGCGCTGCTCTGCTCTTGCGGCGGGCCTGAGTTGGGCTCCCAGCTCCTTGTCACGCACCGCCTACAGCTTTAGTTCCCGAAGGACCTGAAACTGTCTTTTGGACTCTTGTGTGCATTTGTATTCATGTGAATATATACCCCTCACATACGTATAGACAAAATAAAAAATAAATCTTAAAAACTCAAGTAGTATGGCGGGATATAAATTAAGCATTATTTTGTTCCYAATGCAATTAAAAACCAGTCAACATTCACACAAGCTGAACTGAAACCAGAGAAAACGGAAAGTTAGATGTCCGGCCTGGGGAGGTGGCTGAGCTGAGAGGAGCTTGCTGTCCACCTCCGTGACCTCAGGTTGACTCCTGGAACCGATAAGAGTCTAGGAGAGAGACTCTTACAAATTGTTCAGTGACAGTCACATGTGCGCCCAGATACACAGAGGCATGCGCACGCACGCGCGCGCGCGCACACACACACACACACACACACACACACACACACACACACACAGCCCTGAACAAACAACCAAGCTGCAACTTGAATAGTATTTTGAAAGATAAATGCATTTCATCTCACCTCAGAGCTAAACACCTAGGATACATGTGTCTAGAAATTTTCTTTTGCCTTTAGCTTCGCCTCCTTTTTCTTTGGCATTTACAACACAAATTGGATTTACTCTTCAATACCTTGCTCTGTCTCACTTTATATAAGAAATCAATACGAGTTATCCCCCGGGGATTTATCTTGCTTTTTAAACATGGTGTTTTAGCTGCAGTCTGTAGTCAGTCAGCTTCTCATCACTGCTTCGACATACTGAAGAAAATCAACTTCAAGGAGGAAAGGTTTAGGTTCCAGGTCATAGTTGCTTTTCTTTGTTGCATTTGGGCCTGTGATGAGTAGAGGGAGCTACTCAGTTCAAGATTGCAAGTTAGTAAAGGGAGAGAGAGGGAGAGGGAAAGAGGGAGAGAGAGAGAGAGAGANTTTTCCTGGCTCAGTGACCACAGCTCTGAGCAGGCAGTGTGCATCAGCTCTGTGTTTTCATGCTGGGTCACAGTAAGATAGTTAATGTGCTCACCTTGAAGTGAAAGGAAGTGAGGGACTCTATGTACTCTTGCAACAGAGTTAAAGGATATGAAACAGGGACCAATTCAAGAGAAAAGACAGCAATCCACACCCTTCTAAGTCAGGGGTAGCCAGAGAGAAGGCTCAGTGGCCTGCTGCCGGGCAGTCTCCAGAGCCGCTCCTGCGAGCTCGCCTCTGACCTCTGCATGGCCTGTACACACTCATGTGCACACACTTAATAAAGTAACAGAAGCCAAATAGGGCCAGCGAGATGGCTCGGTGGGTAAGGGCACTTACCGCTAAAGCCTGGTGACCTGAGTATCATCCCTGGGACTTTATTACCTATGTAGTGGAAAGAACTGGAGACTTCCCCAAGGTTTTCTCTGATCTTTACATGTACACAGTAACACAAATACCTCACCACCACCAAACAAACAAACAAACAAAGAAAAAATAAACAGATGTACTATTTTTCTTTAAAAAAAAAAAAAAAAAGTCCTCTCAGGGGTCAGAGCGATGGCTCAGCAGCTAAGCGCTGCTCTGCTCTTGCGGCGGGCCTGAGTTGGGCTCCCAGCTCCTTGTCACGCACCGCCTACAGCTTTAGTTCCCGAAGGACCTGAAACTGTCTTTTGGACTCTTGTGTGCATTTGTATTCATGTGAATATATACCCCTCACATACGTATAGACAAAATAAAAAATAAATCTTAAAAACTCAAGTAGTATGGCGGGATATAAATTAAGCATTATTTTGTTCCYAATGCAATTAAAAACCAGTCAACATTCACACAAGCTGAACTGAAACCAGAGAAAACGGAAAGTTAGATGTCCGGCCTGGGGAGGTGGCTGAGCTGAGAGGAGCTTGCTGTCCACCTCCGTGACCTCAGGTTGACTCCTGGAACCGATAAGAGTCTAGGAGAGAGACTCTTACAAATTGTTCAGTGACAGTCACATGTGCGCCCAGATACACAGAGGCATGCGCACGCACGCGCGCGCGCGCACACACACACACACACACACACACACACACACACACACACACAGCCCTGAACAAACAACCAAGCTGCAACTTGAATAGTATTTTGAAAGATAAATGCATTTCATCTCACCTCAGAGCTAAACACCTAGGATACATGTGTCTAGAAATTTTCTTTTGCCTTTAGCTTCGCCTCCTTTTTCTTTGGCATTTACAACACAAATTGGATTTACTCTTCAATACCTTGCTCTGTCTCACTTTATATAAGAAATCAATACGAGTTATCCCCCGGGGATTTATCTTGCTTTTTAAACATGGTGTTTTAGCTGCAGTCTGTAGTCAGTCAGCTTCTCATCACTGCTTCGACATACTGAAGAAAATCAACTTCAAGGAGGAAAGGTTTAGGTTCCAGGTCATAGTTGCTTTTCTTTGTTGCATTTGGGCCTGTGATGAGTAGAGGGAGCTACTCAGTTCAAGATTGCAAGTTAGTAAAGGGAGAGAGAGGGAGAGGGAAAGAGGGAGAGAGAGAGAGAGAGAAAAGACATGTATGCAATGTGACCTTACTAACCCTCTCAAGTGTGATCAAATACCTGCCATGACGGAAAGAGAGGATTTCTTTTCCCTGACGTATCTGAGGGAGCAGTCCATCACTGGGGGAAGGCTTAGTGACTCCATGGGTCAGCTAGCAGATGAGACTAGAGACTGTCTGAACGCAGGGGTCAGTTAGAGCTCTCACGTCTTGACCCTTGGTGGCCCATTTCTTCCATCTATGACCCATATCCTTAAGGTCGCATAACCTTCTCAAATAGTGCCAATTAGTTGGCGTGGACCAAGTGTTCAACCTTCTACAGGCTTCATACCCAAATCATACAATCCGGCATTTTATTTCCTCTTAATTATTCTGTTGCCGCCAATAGTGCTGAGTACCAGTGTCCAGGCTTTAACCCGAGGCCCGTTAGGGGATGCTTAAGACCCAAACCACTGCTCCTCTACTTAAGCMATCTTCCCATAACAGATTTACAAGCTTTATGGTGTTTCTTACCTTATTAATTTTATATACATGTATATGTGTATATGCTTGAATTCATATATGTTATATGTTAAATGTAGTCCAAGAGTCCCAGTGAACATTGAAATGTGTGGTTGCCGTTGCTGCTTTGCCTTCCTCAGTGTCATGGCATGAGGGAGCGGCAGTTCCCCTTCCTGCTTTGCTTAGTTAAATAGCATCACATTTAAGACTGTTTTCCAACTTGATAGGAAAATGCAAGCATTTATTTCACTTTGAAAATTCAGTAACATCCATGAATACCAGGGTAAATGCCTAACACCAGAAATCAAAATGCAAAATCATGTGTCCATTGGTAATAACAGACATTCGTTTTTCGTCATAGATGAGGGAAGTGCCTGTATTGTGAGTTATAGTTCTAAGGCCAAATTGGAGGAAAAGAAAAGGAGAAAAATTTGGCCAATTTGATGCCTCAGAAATAGAAAAGTGTCATGAAATTTAATAACAACAACAACAA
>BDUI01012772.1:36911-50575 GCA_002335545.1 Apodemus speciosus | reverse complement strand
GGTTGCGAGCTATGCTGATATGCATAATGTAGAGGATAAATGTTCTAAAGTGTACATATGTGTTCAAATGGAAAGTTAGGGAGAAGTCTCAAAAATTAACATGAGGAAGCATTGCCAGGAACTACACAGGTGACTTATGTTTGGCAGGTTGAGCTAATGACACCTTCATCATTTCATGACACCTGCATTCAATRGTGCAACCCCTGTGAGGCTGTGACCCACAGTGGGAATATGGGCTTTAAAGTTTACAGCATCAGACAAACAAATGTTCATCAGGAGTAGGCCCTGCTTATAAAGCTTTCGCTGAAAACTTAAGTYCCCCTCCCTCTATCAGAAAGTGACCTTAAACCTGGTCGTTTACGCTATGCAAAGCGAAACGTCATAGGTGAGCATCATTCATCTGTTTTTTATCCAAACAATTCTCTTTCTCCACTGGCTTCAGGCAGCACAAGAGCCTAGCATGGCTTYGATCTGGTTTGCATTCTAATGTTTTCCCTCCAAACATGTCTAACTCATGTGCAAATCCACTGGTAATATTTGTTTATGTAATTTCAGCCAAACACTCTTGTGTTCTGGAAGTAAAGTTCTACCCAAAATATAAACATTATTTCAGAGCCATGACTAGCCTGCGTACCTGGCCTTCCTATTCTATGTTGCACACTATGCCCAACTCCTGYTCTGCTACTAGAGAAAGATGAACATATGCTTTTACTCACAGCTGCTTAATTAAGTCAAGCTGTGTGCCCAGCACAATCAATGCTGTTTTGCAAGACTAAAAACTACTGTCACAGACACTCTGATCCAGATTCAGCACATTCAGTCCAGATGACTGAAATGACAGAATAAAAGACAATGGGTCTAAAAATAAAATGGGAGGCAAGATTTAAGAAGCGATGTAGATACCAGCCATGCAGTACTGTATACTGGTAAGAGGAGTTAGTCTGCAAACCTCAAATGAATGAATGGAACATGATGAAACTGAAACCATTTAATGTATAACACACAACTAGGTGTTTCTAACATTGATGTTGACTCAGAATGATACGCATAGAGTATGAAAAGTCTTAATGGAAATTTGGAGAGATAGGTTAATGGATAAAAATATTTGCTATGCAAAGAGAACTTAAGTTAGGATTCTCAAAATCAATATAAAAGCCAAGGGAGTAGCTAGGGCATCTGTGATTCCTGTGTCCTAAAGGAAGATGGGTGATGAGTCAGACAAGTGTCCAGTACAAGAGCCAGCTAATCTTGTATATGTAGAAAAAGAACAAAGAGACCCTGTCTCCTACAAGGTAGAATTTAATACTATCTGAGACTATCCTATAACCTAACATAGGTACTATGCCAAATGTATACCCATTCACACACAGGAATTAGTACAYGTAATCAACACACACACACATACATATACACAAACAAATTTTAAGTGGTACAAAGAATCATTCACTATATATGAGGATATAGAAGATTCATATTACACATATAAACATAAGATTTAGAGTCATAGCAAGTGTGCAGTAGAATTTATTTCCAAAAGTAATATGGAATAGACTGAGGGAAGCATCTTAGACATATCTTAGACCCCAGGACCCCMAAAAAACCATTGTGTTTTAAACGTCATTATAACGCAAAGTATGTAATTCTAATCTAGTACAAATTTATGACACAAAAGTGAAGATTAGGCTTTTCTAAGTGGTGTGTGTGTGTGTGTGTGTGTGTGTGTGTGTGTGTGTGCCCGCGTGCATGTCTATGTATGTGAAGGTACCCATGGAGGGCTGAAGAAGAGATTGGATTCCTTGGAATTAGTGTAAGAAGTGTTTATGAACTTTCTGTCATGTTTGTACTGAGAAACAAAGTGCTTTTCTGGAAGAACAGTAAGTGTCCTCAACTACTGAGACATTTCTCTACTTCTGTAAGAACTAAGTTTGATTTGCTCAACTAATTGTCAAGTAGTCAAGAAAATCATAGCTTATGATATTGGAATTCTCTCTCTATCTCACACACACATACACACATATGTTACATGAATACATTGTGTGCCGAAATAGATAAATTTGGGGAAATAAAACACCCAAGAAAACATTGTTTTAAATATTTCATTTGAGCACAAAGTATGTAATTCTAATCTAGTATAAATTTATGCTGTTTATTTCAAGACTTTGATCTTTAACATTCAGTTATTTGATGTTTTCTGTATATTATGCTCTGTAGTAGAAAAGGAAATTGGTAGAGAGCCACATTTTAGTAGCAAATTTAATTTAATTTTTCTAAAATCACATACTATGAAACAGGACTTCTCCAAACACTCCTTACAGTAGTCTGAGGTTACCCATGGAACATTATTGAATGTCTAGAGAGAATATRTAACTTCTCCAATGTTCCCTCCTTAATTCTCAATGTATTATTTTGTATCTGTAAATATTTTGTCTACTCCCACACCTTTGAATGTGTGCGCTTACCCCTATCACGATCAAATAAAATCTGGTATATAATTTCAGTCTTTTTGTTAAGACAGAAAATGAGTTTCAGGAGCCTTTTTCTGTGGCTCCATTTCAAGACAGAGGTATATTAGAGTCAATATTTTGCAGTCGAATAGAATGCTGAAGTACTTCATGTGAAGCAGCTAAATTCTTACAGTGTGCAACCACACTGGATAATACCTGGTGTCTACTATTTGTGTAATGTCAAAGCATTAGGGACATGGCTGGACAGTAGTAATGGGACACAAATACATGGATGTGTGTTTTGGGCCTAGGCAAAATGGGAAGTTTTATTTTAAAGGGTGTGCATTTTCAGTAGTTTCCTGGCTTGGCTGATAGTAGGGTACTACAATGAAATTTTTWAAAAAAATGTGCAGGAACAGAAAAAATTGCTAAGAACAATATACATACATGAAGGACTGGGGCAGTGCACTTGTCAGATAACCACTGAATACCAAGCACTCATTTTCCCAGATGCCTGGAGCCTTAGTTGCTGCCTGGATCCTTTGCTAGAAGTGACAGTAAATAAAAGAAAATGCTACACCCAAGCCTCTAATCATTATCTGAGGGCAAGATACATTCAATAATTAGTTATTCTGAGAATTCACAAGTCTGAGCACTTTATATAAGGTACAGAAAGGGGATGGTCCCCACTGTACTGATAGAAGTCTGTTTTTTGTAGCACTGCTACTCACAGTCCACCTCCTGCCTAGTTCTGTGTTACCACCTCTCCAAAACTGGGTTTCCAAGTACTCTCCTCCAACCATGCATAAAAAATTATTTTTATTCGGCCCTCGGGCTTTAATTGCCAGAAATAAGCATAGAGAAGATGTGTAAACAAGATCACAAATCTGGATCATATGTTGATTTGCTGGCAGGAAAAAAAACTGTAAATCCTTAATATATGGAGGATAGAAATCCAGCAAAGTTAATTTATCACTGTATATACTGCTCACCCCACTACTAAATCCACTACCAGATCAAAAGTGTATAATCAATAGTCTTGGTGGCAACTGCTCAAATAAAAAGTCCCTATCATTTCCCAAGTATCTAAAATGAAGTAAGTTCTCAGAACCAATTCACTGTGTCTCCACAATGATGTATCCTGATTTTCAGCAAATCAGAATGTCCAGATGTATAAAATTCTCATGGAGAAGGCTCAAGTTGACCTTATTATGCATTCATTTTAAGGTTCATAATTTCCTTCACAATACAGTGATGATGTGGATGGTCTGGAGAGAAAAAAAAGGGCTTAGATCAGGAGAGATCACACATGGTTGAATAGATGTAAAATGGATACACCCCATAAATTTTGTAGAACTTTCCAGAAACTCTACATGGGCTCCTTGATTTGAAAAACAGAGAGATATCAGTAGATACAATCACAGAGAAGCCTTTAGCAGTCAAGATTCTGAGTTCTTGTCATAAGAAGAATGACAGAACAAGGGATTCTTCTACAGCATGCAAAGATTCTTTTAATGGCTATATTAATTCTGGGCTTTATAAAATGCGTAAATCACCAAAACACTCAAATGATGCCTCTAACTAAAACTGACTAACYTACTGTGGTGATAAATGTGTTGAAATATAATAACACAGTTCATAATTGTAGGTGAGTATGATGGAGAGGAAAGGAATTTTCTTTTTATAAACCTACAGAAGAAAATGATAAAGATAAGAAAGTGCTGTTCCATCATTTTTTTATTCAACAATAACCCTGAAAAAACAAGGCTGAGGCAAACATTCTCTGACTGGACACAGGTTGAATTATACACTTAGATCACTTGATCATTTACTTTACTTAAAACTAAAATTACTTTTAGAGGTAAATATATGGGTACCCAAAAGAAGCCGTGAATGACCTGCCTCATTGGCAAATACTCTATAAGAGCAATATCATGGTTCAAGAACATTTGAAGGAGGATGGACGTGGGAATCAAGAAGTTGGTGAAGTGCACAGAGCTTTGGATCATGCATTGACATTAAAGAGAATCNAAAAAAATGTGCAGGAACAGAAAAAATTGCTAAGAACAATATACATACATGAAGGACTGGGGCAGTGCACTTGTCAGATAACCACTGAATACCAAGCACTCATTTTCCCAGATGCCTGGAGCCTTAGTTGCTGCCTGGATCCTTTGCTAGAAGTGACAGTAAATAAAAGAAAATGCTACACCCAAGCCTCTAATCATTATCTGAGGGCAAGATACATTCAATAATTAGTTATTCTGAGAATTCACAAGTCTGAGCACTTTATATAAGGTACAGAAAGGGGATGGTCCCCACTGTACTGATAGAAGTCTGTTTTTTGTAGCACTGCTACTCACAGTCCACCTCCTGCCTAGTTCTGTGTTACCACCTCTCCAAAACTGGGTTTCCAAGTACTCTCCTCCAACCATGCATAAAAAATTATTTTTATTCGGCCCTCGGGCTTTAATTGCCAGAAATAAGCATAGAGAAGATGTGTAAACAAGATCACAAATCTGGATCATATGTTGATTTGCTGGCAGGAAAAAAAACTGTAAATCCTTAATATATGGAGGATAGAAATCCAGCAAAGTTAATTTATCACTGTATATACTGCTCACCCCACTACTAAATCCACTACCAGATCAAAAGTGTATAATCAATAGTCTTGGTGGCAACTGCTCAAATAAAAAGTCCCTATCATTTCCCAAGTATCTAAAATGAAGTAAGTTCTCAGAACCAATTCACTGTGTCTCCACAATGATGTATCCTGATTTTCAGCAAATCAGAATGTCCAGATGTATAAAATTCTCATGGAGAAGGCTCAAGTTGACCTTATTATGCATTCATTTTAAGGTTCATAATTTCCTTCACAATACAGTGATGATGTGGATGGTCTGGAGAGAAAAAAAAGGGCTTAGATCAGGAGAGATCACACATGGTTGAATAGATGTAAAATGGATACACCCCATAAATTTTGTAGAACTTTCCAGAAACTCTACATGGGCTCCTTGATTTGAAAAACAGAGAGATATCAGTAGATACAATCACAGAGAAGCCTTTAGCAGTCAAGATTCTGAGTTCTTGTCATAAGAAGAATGACAGAACAAGGGATTCTTCTACAGCATGCAAAGATTCTTTTAATGGCTATATTAATTCTGGGCTTTATAAAATGCGTAAATCACCAAAACACTCAAATGATGCCTCTAACTAAAACTGACTAACYTACTGTGGTGATAAATGTGTTGAAATATAATAACACAGTTCATAATTGTAGGTGAGTATGATGGAGAGGAAAGGAATTTTCTTTTTATAAACCTACAGAAGAAAATGATAAAGATAAGAAAGTGCTGTTCCATCATTTTTTTATTCAACAATAACCCTGAAAAAACAAGGCTGAGGCAAACATTCTCTGACTGGACACAGGTTGAATTATACACTTAGATCACTTGATCATTTACTTTACTTAAAACTAAAATTACTTTTAGAGGTAAATATATGGGTACCCAAAAGAAGCCGTGAATGACCTGCCTCATTGGCAAATACTCTATAAGAGCAATATCATGGTTCAAGAACATTTGAAGGAGGATGGACGTGGGAATCAAGAAGTTGGTGAAGTGCACAGAGCTTTGGATCATGCATTGACATTAAAGAGAATCRAGAGGCCCTAATACCAATGAGTGAAGCATTTTAGCCAATATTATAGCCTTAGTTGTCTCCTCTTATTAGTTTCCCAAGTGCTAGCACATGAATGGCGTCTCCATGCTGGTATGAACAGAAGCTATGCAAAGCCAACATTCATCAGATATGGTCTGATCTATCTTTGACTGCTACTGTTGCCAACCTATTTCACAGTTGCTGATTTGCCACCATCCCTAAAAGACAACTCTATGTCAGTTGACAGAAGTTGACCATAGGAAACCAGTACTCTTTGTTCCTTCAAAAAAGATAAGCCTGTATTATACTTCTAGCTATCCACTTAACTACAAAAAAATCTGAGGACTCTGTCAAGCAATACTGCATTTCTGTACCTGCCTCTGCTCAATATTACTTCCCTCACTGGACAAAGGATTATCCAAGAATACTCTCCAGAAACCACCATATGAGAGAATTTCTCATGACTGGCATGACATATCAGTGGTTAAGACACTGACTGCTGTTCCAGAGGACCAGGCTTGAATTTCAAGAGCCCACATGGCAGCTTACAATTGTTCATAACTCTAGTTCCATGGGGTCTATTGCCCTCTTGTGGAGTAAATGGATGCTGTATACACATGGTACCTAGATACACGTGCAGAGCAAAACACCTATAAGCATAAATTTATAATACCATAACACTTTAAACCTTTTTATTTTAAAAAGAAAATTCCCCTTAGTCTGTTTCTGTACATCCTAACTTAACACAGATGTTATGTTCCAGGACTGAGCTAATGTAATTATCTTCAGAAAAGTACATGAATATCAATGATCATTTTTTCTATGTGTGAAAATTCAGCAAAATGACATTCTTTGTTGCTCAAGAATTTCTATTTTGCATAAGATAAATTGGCTGTGATATTTTGAAGAAGTAAATGATTTTATTCACATTCTGTTGAGGTTACTTACAGTCTTCCCATGGTGACCTATAAATATACAGAATTCGGTATTTGACTACTGTGAATAATAAATGCATTTAGGCTATAGGATATCTTCAAGTGCTTGCTACTACCTGTTCTTGTGCATTGCAAATGAAAATTGCAGAGAGATGAACTGCCTTGCACATAGGGGCATAGTTAGGTTATTACTGAGAAAGAAACTGAAGATAGAGTGAGCAATATTTAGTAGAGTGTTTCTTTATAACATTATGACACTTCCATGACTTCAATGCCATTAAAGCCCAGGAAAAGTGAGTTACTGAAATGCGGAAGTTCCTCAGTCACTAAAGAGCTATTTGTTAACCTGTGTTTCCTGAAATTTGATTGAACAACACTCACATCTATACTTAGGGGTACATATATTGTTACTTCATTAACTTTTTTGATGGGGAAATTAGGGTATTTGCATCCAAGAATACTTTTGAAATAATTGTTAAAAACTTAGAAGAGCTTCTCAGTATAAATTTTCAAGTAAAGCAGAGGTCTTTAAATGAACCTAGAATCTCTCTTCAATTTCAGAAGAACAATTTCAATATTTTAATAGACACAACTTTTGCTAATAAGTAAACATTCTATTATTAGCCCAGTCAACTTGCAACTTATTATCATTGCAACATTATCACTTTTGAATAGTACTAAGAAATAAACCTGTAATACTAACAATGTATTCCTCAGATTGCAGTTAAGAAATGAAAGTTTGAGGAGAATTATTTATAAGGAAATTATCTACCAACTACAAGCCATGTATCTTTATATACTGAAGAACTAACTGGATTAAAGGATGTATCTGATAAATAACCAAGCTAGGATGCATTTTTAGAGCCTATACAATTCTAGCTTTATCATTGGCTTAGATAATTTTCAGTACATAAAGCTGGGCAGGGTATGCAATCATATCTTACCACAAAAAAAGAGAATGAGGAGAAAATATGAAAAGCATATGTCATATATCCATATGTTTATATATAATCGTATGTTTATATATAAACCATATATATATGGGGAAATATATAAGAAAAATGGGACTAACTAATGGCAGAAATTAGGAAATTAAATTTTAAAACAAAGTAGAGGCTGATACATATAGCTCAGTGGTTGAGTGTTTATCTGTTACATGGGAGATGATAAGTTTGACYCCCTGCAACCCAAAAATATCACACCATAGGTAAAACTGCATTCCTCTCTTTGTTTTTAAAAAATAGGGTTTTATTTTTATTTTATCTATGCTAATGTTACTATTTTGTCTGCATTTATATTTTTGTGAGGGTGTATGTCTCCTGGAACCAGAGTTACAGATAGTTGTGAGTTGCCAAGGAATTCAACCCTTGTTCTCTGGATCATCAACCAGTGTTTTGAATCACTGAGCCAACACTCTAGTCCCATGTAAGTCTTTTCCATTGTCTCCAAATATTTACTGTGAAAGTAGTTTTCTAATTATGGAAATAACCACGGGGCTTTGGTAAGTAATAACTTTGTGACAGCTATCAGAGGAGCAGCTCTACCTCTGCTGYTCTTCCCAGCTCCTTGCCCTCAGGAAAACGGCCCAGCTTCCTCTGCTTAAACAGATGTGTGTAAAATAAAGCATGGGGGAGGGGTGATCAAAGAGCATCTAGGCCTAAAATTCCAAGGCAATAATTATTTTTCCAGACTTATGACTTAGGTGACATACATGACAGTAATTTTAGAAACAACTATTGAACCAACTATTAATAACTCCATCTGCATAGAATTTTACAGCTTTTCAAGATGTTGTCATATCAATTTATCTTATTTAAATATTCGTAAGGATTTATGTGAAGTGTGTGACTGGATCTCTGTTTTATGAATTAAGAGTTATATCCTATGAAAAGTTAAGCAGCTCACCCAAGATTAAAAAAAGACTGAAGGGCAACTGGGAATTAAAGCTGARTCATGGACTACAGGGAATCTGCAGTTGGCAAAGCACTCACTACATAATCATAAGGATCTGAGTTCAAAACTTCAGAACCCATGTAAAGCTAGACATGTAATTCTCTATTCCTAGTGTTCCATAAATTGGACTGGGGGGGGGGGCATAAAGGAATACATTCTTGTAATCCAGCTTGCCTAGCATAAGCAATCAGAATAATAAGAGAACTCATAGTGGTGTGATGGTTTGAATGAGAATTTTCGCATAGGCTCATATATTTGAATGCTTGGTTTCTAGTTGGTAGAACTCTTTGGGAAGAATTAGAAAGTACAGCCTTATTGGAGTAGGTATGTCTGTGGGAAAGGTTTCAAAATCCCATGATATGCCAAGTTAGCCCTCTCTGCCTCTTACTTGTGGATAAGGATGTGAGTTCTCAGCTACCACTCCATCACCATGCACTGTCAGTCTGCATCCTACCATACCACCTGCAATGATGATCATAGACTCTAACCCCCAGCAACTGTGAGTCCAAAATTAAAAGTCTTCTTTTATAAGTTGCCTTGGCCATGGTATTTTGTCATGACAATGGAAAACTAACTGAGGCAGATGCTAATTTTGTCAATTTAATAGAGTCTGGGGTCAACTAAGATATGCTCTTTTGGGATTGTGTTGTGTATGAATTAATAGGAGCTGGTAGATCATCATCCAGAATGGACACTACATTCTGGCAGCAGCTCAGATATAAAGGGGGCTTTGATAAGCAGCTATTGCCTTATCTTGACTTTCTCTGTGCCTTGCAAATGATTGTTTTTAGCTTGTTGCTCTTTTTGTAGCTGCCACCCACCACTGATATCCAAGTTTAACTCCTTCTCTATTCTAAGGTTGAGTGAACACTGCTGTCTCTTCGAAAAGCCTCTAGGCCACAAATTGGAACTTCTATAACTTCAAGCCTCATGGACTTGAGTACCAAGTGGGTTCTTAGCCTAATGAGTTGGCAGATAGCACTGTTAAACTGCCAATTTAATAATAAAAAAAACCCTTTGCAGTATATATGCATTCAGTTAGTTCTACTCTTCTATATAATCCTAATACTAACTCTATCTTAAACAACATGGATGGTTAAAAACTGACTTTGGCCCCTACACACACACACACACACACACACACACACACACACACACACACACACANAGAGAGAGAGAGAGAGAGAGAGAGAGAGAGAGAGAGAGAGAGAGAGAGAGAGAGAGAGAGAGATTGAGATAGACAGAACAAAGAGACAGAGAGAGCTGGATTAGGACCCAAAGTTCTACTGCTATCCAAGTTCTAGTGAGGAACTCCCATAAAGAAAGTTTAACTGTCTTTAATTAGTACTCGCTGCTTCTAAATTGGCTCAGAGTTCTTTGGTCTCTGAAGAAAAGAGACGTTGAACACCTTACCCAATCCACCTTATCAATTCCATTGGAGTGAATTTCTTTATCTCCTCAGCTTCATGGTATTTTCAGAAAGTAGTTTAGGTTTGGAAAATTTTTGAAAAAGTGTAAAATTAGGGACTTTTGAAAGCATTATACCACCTACTGCCTATTCTCTAAACTGTAAAGATCTCTGAATCCCTCCTTACCCAAACTCAATTGAAGTGTTTTGTGGCTTCATAAGGTTAGCTGATGTTGCCCTTAACTAATGAATGCCAATTGTAAGGGAAGCTAACATGAATAAGAGTGTATATAATGGGGAAGAGTCGGAAATCTTTAATTCATGAATTTCCTAAGGAGGAGATTACATTCAGTATACTCAAGCTTGTTTAAAATGTAACTTTTTAAAAGAAAAGAAATACTTCAACAAAATTTTGTTCTATAGAGCACAGCTCGAGAGCTTTGTCTTGTCACAGCTGGGGAATGACCCAGAAATCATTTATTTCTGCTTCTGCATAATATACATGAAAGCCAGAGAGGAGAAGCAAACTGCTCCATTGCAGAGTGAGTGTAACAGCTCACAACCAGATTCTAGGCCTTCTGACCTACATCAGAGTGACATTTCCCATCACACACTCCTTTTTATGAATGGATATAAACCTATGCTACAAAGATGGCTTTGCCACTTGAGACTTATTAGGAATAGACATTCTGTTAGCATTCATCTATGAAACACATAGTAAAATGGCACTCTGAATTAACAGCATTTTAGTGTTGGAGTTTATTTATCAGAAATTCAATATATTTTAAAACACTGTTCATTTTCTGAATTTATCAAGGTGAGTGAATATTATTAAACAATTTAATATTGTGTTTCCTTTCATATACATTAGCATCTTTGTAAAACTACGCTGTGCTTTAATAGGAATAAAGGAAGTCATATGATTAAATGCACCGCCATATACCAACCTCTTCATCTATAATGTCCTCATTGAGTTCCAAAGATAAATAAAATATTAATTTCCATTCTGAAAGAATAAAAATTAGGCTAAGAATGGCAAAGTTCTAGGTCTCATGGCAAATGAACAGAGGACTCAAAATTCCAATATAATTCTGCCTAGACAATTTATTATTTTATGGAGTATTTTTATTGTTAAAAAATTTTATACAAGCATATAAAATGTTTTGATCAAATCTATCTGGTATTCTTTTCTCCTCTGAAATCTTTATCTGCCCCACTATTGGTCTCTCTCAGTTATGCTCTTTCTCTTCTCTCTCTTGTGTTTCTCCTGTCTGTCTGCCTGTCTTTTTTTCTGTGTGTCTGTGTCTGTCTTCCTCAATCCTTCCCTGTCTCTTTTTCTGCTTCTGTGTTTTTCTGTTTCTCTCTTTGGCTCTCTCTGGCTCTCTCTCCCATTTGTCCACTTATCATTGTTTAAAAGCATGGGTGATCTCTCAGGGCCACATGCCTGAAGAAGGCTCACTCTTTGTTCTTTAACCTTTTCTCTTTATTTGGTGGTGAAGAGAACAATGTGACTGTATGAAATACAATAGAATAAAGACATCTTATGTATCATCACGTGTTTCATTACTATTCTCAGGAACGAACAAAATATATCTTAATATGTTTGTAGTTTATGAGTCTGCCAGTAACACACACCTCAAGATAAATATCACCATTAGAGAAGATAAGAAAGTTCATAAATTATCCTTTTGTCATTTTTGTTCTTCAGCTCTCATGTAACATCACAGGCCTTGGATGTGTTTGTTGATCAGGCACATAGAAAGCAGAATTTTTTAAATGAAAACTTGACAATTTATGGGATTCAATATTGCTCTGCAAAATGAAATCATGGCTTCATTTATTAATAGTCACTAATGGTGTATAATCAAGGCAACAACTGCTACACAAATAAATAAACAATTAGCTGGCTCATTTGAAGTGCAAGCAGTAACTGAAATAGACCTTTGTTCATTATTCTTATCTGCTGGGCCCTTTACCTCTCAATTCTATAATAGAAAAAATATAAATGAAATAGTATTATATTAAATTATATTTTAAATAGTTTTAATGAGTTTATGCCTACCTCTCAATTTAAATTTTGTTTGTAACTGCATTTTTATTCTATATTTATACTAAACTATTAAAATACTGTAACTTCCCACTTATCCAGAAGTCCAGATTTTCAGAAGTCTCTGATAAAGGCCTCAGGGAAGGCAGAAATGTTCTCAATAAAACCCTCTGTTAAGGCACTTAGGGATTCCCACAGAGCTTTATTGACTTTTAAATTATGTCGTTCTTTTAATGCTTAGTTATTTGGTTTTTCAGACTCTGGTAGCTGAACGAAAGTAAATGAGAAGTTAGAAGAGATGAAACAGGCAACATCCAAACACAAACAGTTGACTACTGATAGCCTGATTCTATACTTCCCCAAACCCAGGTCCACTGATAGCTATCATAAGTCTCAAAAAAGGACTCCATGTCCTTTGTGATGTTTAGCATGTTCTCATGAATTCCTACTTTAGAACAATTGTGCTGAAATTCATGTAGTTGTGAAAGCATTCCAAGTTTTATATGCGTATAATAATTGTTTTGTTATTTTATGGAAAATGTTTTATTGTTTGAGAATGTCATACTAAGTCTTGGTTAAAATGTGGTAATTAGTAGGAAGCAAGAAATGTAGACTATACTTTGGAAGAAGGAATTCCATGAGTTTTATTGAGTTCAGAAAGCGGTGAGACAGGCTGAGGTTTGGCATATGATTGCAGTTAGGCCACATGTGGGAGGTTACAGGAATCCTAGTTGTTTCATCTTTTCAAGTCTTTACTAATTGTTGAAGTCTCTTCTTACCATAAACACAATGAATCCACTGTGCATTTTCCCTTAATAATTTTCTCATGCAATGATCAATGATTAATGGTTCTGAGACTAGAGTGGTGTAAGTAAATTAAAAGTACCGCAAGTGAAAATAAATGAGATTGAAGAAGCTGAAGGTCTTACTTTCCAGAGACAGTTCATGAAGTCTTTTTTTTTTTGTGGCAGGGCCAAATCTTACTCTACATATGTTATATGTTAGGTACATGTTTACATACACTTACCAAACTACAAGTATAGGCGAATGGGGCTCATAGAAAAAAGAGAACAAAGAAGAAGGAGGAGGAGGGGAAGGACAAGAAGGAGGAGGCAGAGAAGGAGGAGAAAGAGGAAGAGGAGAAGAAGAAGGATGAGGAGGAGGAGGAGAAAGATGAGGAGAAGAAGGAGAAGGAAGAGAAGGAGGAGGAGGAGGAG
>BDUI01012772.1:15044-31038 GCA_002335545.1 Apodemus speciosus | reverse complement strand
AAGAACACAAGTATGACTATTTCCTGAAGACAATCACATTGAGCTGCAAACAACTCTTTCTGTTCTCTACTTTGTTTGCCTGACTCATTGGTTCAGTCAGGGAAACTTTTATCTTCCTACAAATGCCACCACCTTCTGTGTTTTCATCTTCAAACTTTTGTTGAGACTCTTGGGAGTCTATATAGATTACTTGATTACCTTTGCAAGGGGCGCCCCAACTTGAAATTCATGACTACATAGATATTTGTATTTATGCCTTGCATGGAATAAATATGAAGCTACATACCAAAACTGGGATGCCATAATGCAGGTTTGCCCAAGAACCATAGGCACTAGTCCTTCATGGTATAGGAAAACAATCACCTTCATGGCAGTATTCTTTCAGTGTTACTCATTGCTGGCTAGTTTTTTTTTTTCATAAGCATGTCTTTCTGCTCTTAGTCTGAAGGAGAAGAAAATGGAGAATGCAGCTCTTGTCCTGACTGACTGCTGCATTGGCCACATGAAACAATCACACGCATCTAGTAGTTCATACTTGTAACATTTTTTAAAACTATATGTCATGCTTGTATGCCCATATGTTCCTAAGATAAATAGTCTTGGTAACAATAAAAAAAAATAAAGGCAAAAATTCATTATATATTCTCTGGAAATATAATTGCAATAAATTATGAGAGACAGCAAAAAGTTGAAATTAACAGATGATCAGGAGGAAATAAAGGAAATTTTCAATAGAAAGGATTATCTTCATCCTTGAAAGGTAAGGAAAAATCAAAAACTAGATGTATCTACTTTAAACCAAAGAACCATCAGTACCTATGGATCTACCTAGATAATTGTGTCTAGATAATTCTCTCCTGTCCACACCCAATAGTTGTGAAAATCAGGATGCACAATCACTTGCCGAACAACACAGTAGTGATTTCACTAAACTTGTCATTATTGATAATGGCATGGAAGGAAATTCGCCAGCCAATCACCTTCAGCACTATTCAATGTGTTCAAATCCATCAAATCTGAAAGGCGTGTTGCACAGCTGTGTTTAAGACTGTGTAATGACTTTAAATCTAGGACACAGACTCTTTTTGCATGTCCAATCAATTGGTTAGAAATCTGATCCTGTGTTAATAGGTCCGTGCACATTAAAATTCATTCTTTAAAAATTGCTGCTGAACTGGAGGCTGCATGCAGACTGGATGGTATCAGCCTGGTTTTGCTTTGCTTCACTTTCTTGAAAAACATTTTCCCACTTTGAGAAAAAGACAATTGTTTTCAGAAGCTTACATTGAAAACTAGAAAATGTTCACATCGTGTCATTTTAAATTCCTAAATAGGAGTATTTGTGGGCTTGGAATGGGGTGTTCTTTCTAAGTCTAAAATTATGACCATGTGCAGTGAGTGTTAAAATGGCAATTTCATCTCTAATATAAAACACACTTGAAATAAGTCTATCAGCTCAATCACTATCAGAATAAACGAGGACATACACCAAGAAGTAAAGGCCAAATGTTAAGCAAGATCTTATAGTTCTCTGAAATGTACATTCAGTTAAATCTTACTCGTTTGTTACTTGCCACCATAGACAAAGGTTTTGAACCTTCTGTCTAAATATTCTTGTGTCTACTGGCATCCAATGTTGTGAACTTCTTTGGTTTGTCATTCTTATATTATTCTCTTTGTTTTCATTACAGATATCCCGCTAACAATATACAGCTGCATGCTTCTCAACCCTGCATATGATCTTGTTAGCCTACCTTGTTTTCATAATACTGTGACACAATATTAATCAGTGTAAGCCAGTGTTTGGCACGAAGCTGTCCAAATCATAACAGTGAATGAAGCATAAAAAATGTCATGACATGATTATCAGACCTCAACAAGCAAGCACTGTAATTGTCACGTCCTAATTTTCCAAGCTAATGAAGAAGTCAAAACACTCTTTACCACTATATTGTTAACATATGAATCTTATGGATCCCCCTGAATCAAGACCAGTTCCATTTGACCTTTAAAGAAAATCTTATGCTAAAGAAGTGACCCCTATTTCTTGTCCCAGTAAATATGGAGATTATTTGTGTGACTAAAAGATACTGTGGTTACCCGTGAAGTGATGGTCAAAGGTTGAACTGAGAGACAATCAAGCAAAAGAAGCTAGTATAGACTCCTAAGCTGAAAAGTCCTTGGATAAAAAGAGCAGCTGTAATCTAATTTATCATTCTGCCCATCAACCATAGGTTTATGCAGGTACTTGAACAAACTTTTTAAATCAAATGCATCGATTGAGTTATGCAACAGATCACACTCCTCAGAGCAGAAATTCCTTAAATCAGCCAATGCTCTAGTATTGACAAGCCTAGTGTTTAATCATACATGCAAAGAGGCAAGGTGGTTGGGTATAATGCTTTTGAACTCTTGTCCTTTGAAAAAGGAGACAGAATAAAATTGATATTTTCTTTAAATTAAAAATTTAATATAACTTCCATAGTTCACTATGCAGTTATAGAGAGGACATATTTTTTAAACATAGGAAAAAAAGGCAAAGCATCTCTGAATTATAAATAAGGGTCAGGAAATCGAAAGAAATTTGTATTTGAGACCAAGCAGAAACTTAAGGAGCTCAATATCCTCTTTCTTCCATGCACACTCATTTTTCCTATGACTCTTCCATCATTTCTTCAATTGGCAGCACCATCTATGTGTTCATAGAGTAGGATCAATCATGAAGATGAAACATCCCAAAGATTTACGCCTTATGCTACCAACAGCTCTTTTACACTTAAGTCATCAGGCATTTCCAAAATACAAAGACAGCCATGCGCACCAAGAGGCACAAGGCAGAATATTATACCTGTCTTTTGTTCCTGTCATACTAGAGAAGGAACTGCTTCTGTAACTATGGTTCCAGTGTTGATTTTGCATACATTAACAAACTTCTACATTCCCTTTTATTGGGCACAATTCAAACAAATTAATGCTCTGTAGTTGAGAGAGTCACTTATTCAAAAGATAATAGCCAAGTGACCCAACTATTGGAAATGTTTTAAATCCTTTCTTCATACTTATGTTTTATATTTCTCATTAAATGAAATATGTTCCTGTAAATAAAACCTGGTACTCTTAAAAATGAAAGGGAAGAAAATATAAAATACGTACTTTTCTCAGTACTGTTTCTCAAATTTGAATCATGGTTTAGGCTTTCAAATTTTTGAACATCTTTCTAGTGATTAAAAGCTAGAAACACATTTAAAATTATTTGACTCTATTCTTGGCCAATGTCTGCTGTATTGTACCTCCTCTTAATAATCTGAAGCAAATGAGCAACATTCTTTTCTAATTAACTTTAAATTTTCTTTGTTTTGTACCAGCTCCTAGTAATTCCATTTTGATAGTAGGTAATATAAGTTTCATTGCAATATTTATCTTATACCTAGGATATAACAACTTGGTCATGTTTTAGAATATTAAAGATTCCTGAGAAATACATTTATAACACTTTGGGGAATCATAAGACACATTTCAGGGATGGAGAAATAGGTTACTCAGTAAATGCTTCTTATAGATGCATGAACATCTGAGTTCAAACCTAAAACCTATGTAAAAAGCTGGGTATGGTGGTTTGTGCTTATAATCTCAGCACTGAGAACGTAGAAAAACATACTGAACATGAGACCCAATGTATGTCGACTTCATCCCTGAGTTTCAAGTCCCACGGGATCACTTTGTCTCTTAGGAACAAGAATTCAAGATGGGGGAGGGGTCCTGATAATCGGCACATGCATGCATATGCACACACAGATTCATGTTTCAAAGTTTCATTTGAAATCAGATATCCTTACTTAATTCAGCAATTAAGAGCTTTATTTCAGACAAACAAGTTATTCATAATGAAAACTGGAGTGAGTGAGAATACACAAATACTAGCAATTAATGCAGAAATGATTTTTTTTGTAGAGAAAAGGGACATATTAGTTTAGAGGTATAAGGTTGGTAATTGAACATGAATATTAGTACCTCTAGAAAAATATGTTTATAAAACTTGATGCAGTATTACAACACCATGATTCAAATAACATTAAATTTCATCTTCTTTCTTTGTTACTGGCCTGATATGAATTTTTGCAGACTTCATACTACAAATTGGAGTTGTATGTACATGAAAAATTATATATATATATATATATATATATATATGTTGCATGTAGGCATGTGCTTCTTATAATATAGCATTAAAATTGTGTGTGTGTATGTCATTGTACAATTCATTGAGAAGAATGACATTTCRCGTTTAAATAATCCACACAGTAGGAGCTCCCTGTCAAGGACAGACTGCAGAAGCTTTCCATTAGATTGTAAGTGGCTCTCAATGCACATACAAGAAAACAGAACTCTCACAACCTAGAGTTTAAGGCATAACAAGTTATAATGAAATAAGCAGATATAACCATATAAAAGAAAACGGCAGCTTTGCCAGCCACCTGAGAGGCTCCTGTGTGTGTGCAAGTGCTGCAATATTACCATTTCAAGGGTTCCTGCCTTCCTCTTTCTTCTACGAGAATTGCCACCTGTGCAATTTCTGCACAACACTTCAGATCTCTATGCACTTACCTGAAAGAAAAAAAAGAAACAACAGATTAAAAAATAAAACATTAACCATATTTTCATGGTAAATTTGTTTTTACAAACTTAATCAAAGTAAAGCAATTATGTTTACTATAACAGACATTCCTTAAATGTTACATATGCATTGAGGCTTCATTTCGCACATCAAATTTAGTCAATTTTCTTTATATCACAGCCTTAACCATTTTGTGAAACCTGATGGTTTGTTGATTATTATTTGTGATAATTTTTAAATGATACTCATGTTGAAACTGGGACATTGCACATATTCGGTAAATAATCTGTTACTGAGATGAATCTCAGCTATCTTTTTATTTTTATATACTTTAATTTTCACATAGGATGTTAGTTCAGTCTGTCTTGAACTCACTTGTATCCCAGACAGCCCTTAAATGGCTGACCACCCATCTCAGCTTCCACATAACCCGGCTTGAAACTAATCATTCAGATATCCTAATTATACTTTATTTACTTATCCTATCAGGAACAAGGTCTTAATCCAATGCAGAAGAAAATGCTTATTGCCACATCTCTTCATGATTTAATTAATCATTCATTGTCTCCTTTATCCAGAACATAGTTATTGGCTGAACCTTTTGCCAAAATATATGATGAGTCCTGATGTTGAACCAGGAAGGACACTGTCCTTTACCTAACAATCCACATTGCACCAAGTCACCCTTGCCTGCAAGTAGCACATTTATTGACAACACAGAGAAGGTTCATATTCCTTGGCTCTTAAATATGTAAGGGAAAAATCACTATGTTCTTCTGGGTGTTGGTTTTGTTTCATTTGTTTCTGAGCCAGAAGAAATGTAGCCAATGACACAAAAGGGTACCTTGAGGTTATATTAGTAAACTGCATCTGAAGATATTGTCACGTCATCAGGAATTGCTCCCTGTGTTTCAGGTTCCCATATCTCACTCTCAGAAGTCCCTGGCATCAGTGCCACTATTAATATCACATCCCACTGTTCTTTCGGGGATGCATTTACTGGTCCTTGACTTAGCTGAACTTTGGCTCCCCACTCCTCTCCATGAGAACTATTATGACACTCCATTGATAATTTCTAATTACTATCAGGACATCATACATTTTACACTACAAGACAAATGTGCCAAGCTGGTTCCTAATCCCCTGAGCAAACATAAAATAAAACAGCATTTTGCATTCCAGATGAGTACTGTCCTGGCACCCTTGAGGACATGCAGACCAGCATTTCTCTGTTACTGGATGTCACTCTGGTTCATATTCTAGCTTAGCATCCACAGTGAGCTTTGGTAGCTGTTGCCTTTCATCCCACCCAAGCTGCAGACAACGATTGACTTCCTTTCTGTGAGCATGAGACAAGTGAACCTGATATCACCATACAATAGAAGTTACTGGAGCAATGGTCGAGGCTTTGGGATGAGCTAAGGCACATTACAGCCCTGCATGTAGCTGCCCTGTTGGTGCTGCCTGAGCCAACAGACTAGTGAATGAAAAAGCCTGGACAGGAACAACACAGGAAGGTGGTTGCCAGGATGAGTACATCCAGAAATGCATCTGGGACTGTATCAACACTTTTCTAGTTATCCTGAAGTATACTCAGCTTGGAGAGGAAGATATATCTTTTTATTCACTTATTTACTTTAAGTTTTCTTTTATGTTTRTGGATTATAATATAATTACATTAGTTTCTCCTTCCCCTTTGTCCCCCCAAACCTTTCCATATACCCCCTTCTTGCTTTCTTTTCATATTTTGACCTTCCTTTTCATTATTGTTACATACATGTACCACTTGTTCAGTGTGTATAATGTTACTTGAATATGTTGTATATGTGTTGTCAGGTCTTTTAGTACAGAAATTTTGAGTCATCTTTCCTACACTAATTATGAAGGTTACAAGTTTTTAAAAAATATTTAAAAACTCTGAGAGGAATAACAGAAATTGATAGTTCTATAAAATCCTCTTTTAAAGGCCATATGAAGATCATAAGGTTGATAAAAAAAGAAGAGAAAAAAATCTATGGACTTAATTTTTATTCCAATACTATTATATTAGTTCTTGTGTTACTAAAGGAGAAAGTATTTTCTTCAATATATCTCTATATCAAAGAGGTTAGCATATTTAAGCCCCTGTCAGCATTTACATAAGGTTATGCTGTATTATAAATGTTTATATTTCAATTTGTGAGGAAAGAAAACACAGTGCTTAATATTTATGTGATTATCTGTACATTTATAATTTCACTTTTATTAAATGACAATTTTGCTGTTAATTAAAAGAATGAGATCCAAGCCTGCACTACACATGTGACCACAATCATATTTATTGTTTAAAGTAGTGACCCTCTAATGGGTAATGAACTACAGGCCAGTATATTCTCATTTAGCCTTAAAAGGGTTATAATAATAATATTCATTTAATGAAGTTTGATGGCTACATCCACATTTATAAGATTTCAACTTCTCATTGAAATAGTACTCAGTTTTGGATAGTACCATCAGAGGCAGTCTAACCCTGTAGGCAGTGCTGCATGTGATTAAGTGAATAGATTCCAGAGTAATAACACTAAGGTGTAAGCTACAATCTTAGGCTAATCAAGTTAGATGGGTTCAGCTATTAAACTACATTATACTCAATTTCTTTTGTAGCATAATCCAATAGCCAACCTTGGTTGTCAATTTGATGAGTTTGCGAGACACCTAGGAGATTGGTAATATGAATGTTTAGGTGACTCTGTGATGTTTCTAGAGGCAATATAATCATGAGGGCTCTGACCTAATAAATTGCCACTGACATATGTTAAATTTAAACAGACTATGGGAAGGATGTGGAGACTTAGAAATTGAAGTCAGATGGCAGGAAGTAGGTCACTGGATATGTATTGAACGGCATATATTGCCTGGCCCACCTGTATCTGTATCTCTCTACTTCCTGGCTACTGTGAGATAGAGGTAGTTACATACCCATACTGCTGTGCTGTTCTGATCTCAATAACCTAGAAACACTGAAAAAACCCCAAACAAAAACAAAACAAACAAACAAACAACCCCCACTTACCTGCCTCCCCAGAACTGTGAGCTAAAAGCAAACCCTTTTTCCTTTTAGGTGGTATATATTCAGAGAGAGAGAGAGAGAGAGAGAGAGAGAGAGAGAGAGAGAGACAGAGACAGAGACAGAGACAGAGACAGAGACAGAGACAGAGACAGAGACAGAGACAGAGAGAAGGAAGTCCAACTGATGTACATAATATATCTAGTAATTTATGCTCCTACAAGTTCCCTTGAATTCCTGATTGTTCTTCTGTAACCCCAATAGCATTTATTTTGATCTATGTTTTGTAAGGTAGCCTGGAGATAGAATAGAAAGAGGGTCCTACACGTAAAATATGTTTTCCTTTGAATGTGGAACCTGATGTTGGATGTTCTCTGTGAAAATCACTGAGGAAGGTCATTGTGCTTCAAGATGAGGATAAAAGAGATGCAGTGTATTCATGCATTCACAGTTGACCAATCCCTTCATGGGAGTCAACAGATCTTATGAAGAGCTCGGAAATGATTGCATAAAGGACATCATTGAGAGATGCAAAGATACATATATATTCATGTATGATCTCTGATCTCCCAAGTCAAGGGCAGAATTCTGAGTCCTAACATCCCTTTAAGGATGAGCTAGAAAAATTCAATACTTAGACCTGGAAATAAACTAGACAAGTTTTTTGTGGCTGTTGTTTTGTTGGTTTATTTTTTAGTTTTGTCTAATTTTTGGTCTGCGAGTCACAGTGACATGATTTTAGTAGTATTCAGTCTAAATTAGTTCCATTGGTAAGTACAGAAAGTGTTGGGGAGGTAGTATAGATGGTTCACAGACCAAAACTATATTTCCAGGTTCCATAAAATGGCAGGAGAGAAATGACTATGGATAGCTTTCTCTGATCTACACACATGTGCCCTCACATGCATATTTTTATACATACATATATATATATATACATACACTTAGATAAGTATATAACTGTAAAAGAAAATAAAGTATTAGGAGAAAGCATGTCCTATCTAATACATGAAACAGGAATTGAAATATGGACCTATATGATACATGTCTAAATAATATCTTTCTTTCTCTCTTTCTTTCTCTCTCTCTTTCTTTCTTTCTTTCTTTCTTTCTTTCTTTCTTTCTTTCTTTCTTTCTTTCTTCTTTCCTTTCTTTCTTTTTCATTATTTTCTATATTCTTTGTTTACATTCCAAATTATTTTCCCTTTCCCAGTTCCCCCCTCCCCATAAGTCCCAGAAGCCCTCTTCCCTCTGCCCCTTCCCCAATCACCCCCTCCCATTTCTCTATCCTGGTAATCCCCTACAATGTTGCATCAAGCCTTTCTATGACCCTCTCCTTCCTTCTTCTTGGGAATCATTTCACATGTTAATTGTGTCTTGAGTATTCAGAGCTTCTGGGCTAATTAATATCCACTTATCAGTGACTACATTCCATGTATATTCTTTTCTGATTGGGTTACCTCACTTAGGTTGATATTTTCCAGTTCCAACCATTTGCCTAAAAATTTCATGAATCATTGTCTTTAATTGCTTAGTAGTATTCCATTGTGCAAATATACCACATTTTCTGTATCCATTCCTCCATTGAGGGACATCTATCTGGGTTCTTTCCAGCTTCTGGCTATTATAAATAAGGCTGCTATGCATATAGTGGAGCATGTGTCCTTATTGCATGCCTGGAATCCTCTCTCTCTTTCTTTCTTTCTTTCTTTCTTTCTTTCTTTCTTTCTTTCTTTCTTTCTCTCTCTCTCTCTCTCTCTCTCTCTCTCTCTCTCTCTCTCTCTCTCTCTCTGATGAAGTATTATGTAGCTTTGGCTGGTCCGAAAGTCACTATGTAGCTCAGGATGACTTCAAACTCACATAGATATTGCCACTTCTGCCTCCGGAGTGCTGGGATTAAAGACGTCTACCATCATTCCAGGCTCACACGTCTAGTCTAAATATTCTAAAATTATAAATCATAATATCATAGCAAAATGGCAATGAACAATTCAAATCACCTACATTTATACACAGCATATATTATTTATATGGCTTCTTCTCATTTTCTTCCACTACCCACTCAGCATTGTAGAGGACTCATTCCTCATTAGAAGACTCAGAACTACACATCCAAGTTTGATCTGCACACAGTGCCCATTGAATCTGCCCCTATTCTACAGAAAAAAAGCATTAGTAGCATAGTCATCCCTTAATAACCCAGGGAAGAGAGAGATGCTGAAGGCAATCTTATGGCTATTTAGATAAGGAATGTTCTACTCCTTTAAACTAGACTAATAATTTAGAAGAGGTAATATATACCACAGGGGACGGTCTTTCTTTGTCTTCTGAAAGGATTTCTCAGTTTTTAAGGAGGGGAACAACTGATTGGGATTTGCTAAATGGGATCTTCTCAAGAGGTATGATGGATACTACWCCACAGAATCTTGGGAAACACCCATTAAAGAATAAAAAATAAGGTTTTCTTAAAATAAACGAAGCCATTATTGCCTTCCAAGTGCACACAGAGCATAAGCCATAAAAGAACTAATGACCAAACTCTCTAATTACATCCGTGCCACTTTCCCCATTGCAGTCATTGTTTTGTGTTGGCCCCTTCTGACGTAATTCTCTTGGTTTCCAATAGACATTTGGTCGTGTGGAGAGTATAATGAAGTCATTGCTTAACAGTTGCAGCTAATTAACAAGACAGTTTGACCGGAAAAAAAGTTTCCACCAAGGAACATTGCTCACATGAAGAGTAAGTTCAGATTGGCAATCCCTAGCTAGCTTCCTTGACCTGACATGGGGTCCTCAGCCCATGATCAAGCCCCAGTTCCAAGTCTCTGGAAGAAGGCATATAAGAACCTGGGCACCAGTGCAAGAAGAAAACTCTTTTATGCTGATTCATGACTATTATAGCTGGAAGGATGAATTTCATAAGAAATATCCCACTTGAAGTTCCACATAAATCAAAATCATAAATAAATAATATTATGTAAGTACTAAATGGACTTGGCATCCTGTGATAGTTTAATCAAAGCGTCAGGTGTTCTCAAATTAGATTTGTTTTCATTTTCTTCTTGCACTGTTTTTTTTTTCTTTATGATAATGAAACCAAAGCTTTTCTAAAAACAGACAAAAATGAATCACTGCTACCTAGGGTAAATGTCTTTTACATTTGCCCCAAAAGTCCTTGCAAACCTAATGCAATCAAAACAATGGCAGGAATGTTCTAAACCCTTGTTAAGTAACCATTAATTATTCACTGAAAGAATTCATTGCTTGTGAGTAGATGTAAGCCTTGGATGCAGGAACTGAAGGCTTTTTTTTTTTTAATTGGTTGAGGCTGTTGGGGTATAATTACAACATTTTTTTTTAATCAAAGAAAGCCTGCTACCAAAGTGCTACAAAAGGCAGAATTTAATCTTGTTTATATTATCTATAGAAATTGATTACACTGCATAGGTACAGAATTTGAGCCTAAGTGATCTCTTGCACACATAAAGCACACACACACACACACACACACACACACACACACACACACCTAGAAACTTTAGAGCAAATCAATTGTCTAAACTGGTATGCTAGAAATGTGTGTAGCTGCATCTCTTAGAGTCTATAAATATTATTTGAATGAGTTAATGCTATGAGACTGTAATAATCAGAGTTTTAACCTGAGAGTTTATAATTTAACAAAAATTTACAACTTATCTCATTTGATTTATAACTTTGCATAAAATATTGTGTCCAGGTACCCAGTCTCAGATTTTACAGTCTGTTCTCTGTTCTCTGGAATTTTCCTACATTAATCCTATAAACAACAAATGAGGAAGTCCCTCCATCAATAAAAGACAGGAAAGACAGGGCCTATGCATTAGCTTGTGCTTTCTCCCACAGCACACTCTGGAGTGTATAGGATTTTACTCTGGAGTGTAAGTGATTTTGCATGTAGTAAATTACATTTCCTCACCTGGCATTTTGTGCTTTTCTCCACCAAACTAGAAGACAAGACCATGGAAATGCATCATTTGCTTAGCCTGTTATAAAAAAGTAGCCTCAGGTAACTTTCTGTTCTCTTTATTTTACCTTAGCTAGCTTCACAGTCCTCTCTTTTGTCTTTATTTAATTACTACTGTATGCCAATTTCCCAATCTTGCTGGCCCATGAATTTGTTTTTCATTCACTGAGCTGAAGGTGTTTGCAACCTCATAGTAAGAACAACAATATCAACCAACCAGACCCTCCAGAGCTCCCAGGAACTAAGCCATCAACCAAAGAGTACACATGGCTCTAGCTGCATATGTAGAGGAGCATTGCCTTGTCACAGATCAATGGGATGAGAGGTCCTTACTTCTATGAAGGTTTGATAGATGCCSCAGTATAGGAGAATTGAGGGCAGGGAGGTGGAAGTTGGGTGGCTAGAGGAACAGCCTCAGAGAAGCAGGGGGAGGGCAGATAGAATAGGGAGTTTCCAGGAAGGGAGGAGGGAACCAGAAAAGGGGATAACATTTGAAATGTAAATAAAGAAAATATCATAAAAAATGATCCCACAACGAGTGGATGCCTAACTCTTTATCTGTAACTGCCACTTTTCACATGTCTAGTCAGTCCTACGCATACCCATTTCCTAGTGGTCTGAATCAAGGCAAAATAAGGAAAATTAGCACCTGAGATCTAAGCTGTAGGAATGATGGTCTTGTGAACTCTTTTGATCAAGTCTTGGCCTGTTTATCATGTCTTACTAACAAAATTTTTATTGATATATGTTTAATTTTCATTGTTCTTTTAAATTTTATCATAGTCTGTTCCCCACCAGACAGTTACATCAAGCAATTTAGCCTCTTTAGGCTTTCCTTGACACAGGCCCACTTCCTGACACTTGAACTTGCTTCTCCTCTTTCCCGTTTCTTTTTTTTTAATGTCTGTATTCTATTAATAAAAGACAACAGTGTTTGCTAAAGCTTTGCAGCTAGTGAAAGACTGAGTTCATATGCAGGAGTGATTGTGCATGCACATGCGTTCAAACCCAGAACTCAGGGGGCTGATGCAGGAGGATGGAGAGTCTGATTCCAGCCTGGGTTACCTGAGAAGATCCTATCTCAAAGCAAAGCAAGGCAAAATACAGTCCAGTAAAACATCTGCAAAGAGGTTGGTCTCAGAATTATCCTAAGGAAGAAGGACCTGACTCAGAGTCACTCCAAAATCTTGTTTCTAGTAAACGTTTTCTTCCTTACCATCTGCTGTCCACATTTTTTCCTTCATTCCATCCATCTATAAACCACAAATGGAAAAAAGGCAGTGATGCATAAAGCAATGGAAGGAAAGGGGATTTATGAATATCTCCTTCAATGTTAAAGCAATTGGCATGTGTGCAATAGAGCGAAAGCAATTTGCATGCTTGTCCCTTGTGTTTTTCACCAGAGATTCTGATTCTGCACAAGACATAGATCAGATCCTGTGATCAAAGTATTTTCTCAAATATGCATGTATCTATTATCGAGGAACTGTCCCAAGTTTAATTTTCCTGAAATGCTATTCAAAGCACACCCAGATTTCACCCGAAACAAACCTGGCTTTGCTCATAACATGCCGGCAGCTGAGGTGCTGTGGAGTTGCTTCTCTAACAGCTGCATCATCTCTGTAACTCTGTGCTCCATCATTCTCATCCCCCTCCTTACCCCACCCCTTCTCTTTCCAGCAGGAATGGAGAAGTAAATCACATTATATTCTTGACTCCATAAACTATGTCAATTTTGTTGGAAACAATATTAAATATGGAAATTCTCCTCTCTTTTTCTTAATCCATTACATTTTTTAACCTCAGTCACACCGGTCTTTGAAAGAAAACAACTGCAAAGGCATCTGGGTAATGTCATTATGCTAATTTACTGGCTATAATCTGTGGAAATAAAATAGTAGGTATTAGAGTGAGGAATGATTTAAGAAAGAAAAAAACATGGCAAACCTTCTCAGGCCTCCCCTGCACCTGCAATTTCCTCAGCTAAGCTCTCTTGAAAGGTCTCTCTCTCTCTCTCTCTCTCTCTCTCTCTCTCTCTCTCTCTCTCTCTCTCTCTCTCTCTCTCTCTGAAGATGACCTTGATCTCTTACACTGGTCCTATAGCGCGTAGGAAGTATTGACAGGCATGAACTTAATTTTTTCTTTGTTTTTTCACAGATTCACACATGTATGCTATATATTTTGACCCCCCTCCCATTTCCTTCACATTCCCATAAGTCTCCTTCCTCCCTATAGATATTTCTCTTTTATACTGTTTTGAACTCTGCTTAAACTTTTCTAGACACTAACCAAAAGAAGTCAATGGTAACTCTGTCCAGAAGACAGAGGAAAGAGAATCTTAGTGGAGAAGTCAGTTTCTCTGTAAAAAGGAAGAAGAGGGCTACAAAACGATCAGAGGGCAACTACTAGATCCATGCCTTACAAAATGAAGTTGGTGTTCTACATGTTAAGTGTCTCCCATGATCCTGGAAGGTTCGGGGGGTGTGGCCTTAGTGGAAGGCTGTGTCACTGGAGGTGGGCTTTGAGAGTTCAAAACCCCACCCTATTTCTAGGTCACTCTCCCTGYTTTCTGCACCCTGGCTTTGGTTCAGGATGTGAGTCCTTAGCTCTGACATTCTCCCTGGTTTGCTTCTCCTGTCATGATCTCCATTCTTCTGGAAGCATGATTCCAAATAAACTCTTCCTTCCATACATTGCCCCAGTCACAGTGTTTCATCAGAGCAGTAGAAATGTAATGGATACAGAAGGCAAGGAGGTAGGCTTGATCTGACTCTAGTGGAGATCTATGCACAGCCAACTTTAGTAAAAACATAAACAAAAATTGGGGAGAGTGACAGCATTATTGCTCTTATCCACCAGTGCGCTTCAGCTTACAGGACTGGACGTTTTTCAGTAGCCCATAAGCTCTCATCAGTTTGCTCAGTATGGAATCTTATTCTAGAAGGACCGAGAAGCCACAGAAAGCATTGGGTACACCTTTATGGGATCTGCCCTCCCTGTCTCAAATTTTCCAAATTGAAAGAAGGCAGAGCTAGCCATGCCCAGACACTCTTCTAGTTTTGCTCCTGTCACATGAGCAGGAGAGGGCGTCCTCCCAGGAAACACTAAAATTCAGTCTGTCCTTACATTTACTGCACCATCCACTCAGGTCTGTGAGAAATTACTTTATGTGATTTAAATTCTGTGAGAATGTTCACGCTGAATCATATTTAACTTCAGAAGAAAAAAAACCCAAAACTCATATATTCTAATTGGAATTGGGTGTAAATAGATGACCCTAATTTGTCTCAGATTCATAAAGAAAATCCAGTTTGAAATCCATCTAATAATTAGAGGAAAATTAAAAGGGAACTCGGTACGGTGATGTTCTATTTTGACACTGCCTTTCAGGTTTTTCAGAGATACAATATGCATAATCCTTCTCTGTTCTCCCTCATGGAGTCTGGCAATGCTGCTGCATTACTACAGTAGAAATGGATTAATCGCCTACATGTGGTTGCTCAGCACTATGGCCCTGGGTTACTTTATAGAATATGGAAGGAGGGTGAGAGTTTACATTTTCCAAGTTCATGGTTGCAGGGGCAGGAGGAGGGAGTTGGAAAGTCATTGTGAGCTAGTTACCTGTCAAATCCTATGTCTCAATTGCCTGCGCTTACTTCTTATGTTAATAATAATTATAGGAGTTTTGGTGCATAGTAGGGCTTTTGGGTTGTGTGTGTGTGTGTGTGTGTGTGTGTGTGTGAAGGGGTTATACTTTTTTTCAAACTGTCTACATCTAGGAAATGTACGTAGTTTGAAAGTTTGCTGTAGGTACCTAGGAAAGTCAGCATAGTTAAGAACAGGAAAATGAATTAGATGTTAGTAGTTTTCTTAAGATGTTGCTTCTCTTCATTTTCTCGGAYGTCCCATATCTATCATGTCAGAACTTAGTCCATTCTTCACATTTCCCWTCAAGTGGTCACAATCCAGAGAAGTTGGCTCTGGTCTCTTCTCCTAACTCAGCTCACACTCACATGCTGCTGGTAGCTTTCATTCTCCCAAGGTTCCACACTGGTCAACCTTCTTCTTCAAGTGTGCTTGTGTTTGTTGGTTTGTTTGTTGTTTTGTTTGTTTGTTTTCCATTCCATCACAAATACCTTGAGAGCAGAGCCCATAAAGGAACGGTTTGTTATTTGTTTGTTTGAATATTCTAGTTCTCAAAATAGTTTCTTGCATCACAACTGTTGACTCAAAAGCTTCATTTAATTGCATTTATAAAATCCACCAGTAGCTGTGTTCTGTCTTTTCAGGCTGCTCTGTGGATAACAGGATAGATAGCTTTAACCAATAT
>BDUI01012771.1:30123-47033 GCA_002335545.1 Apodemus speciosus | reverse complement strand
AAAAAAAAAAAAAAAAAGACCAGTGTCTTAAGCTCCTGACTGATCTGCTAAGCTGTAAGGCAGCTAAAACTTGCCCTCTTCTCTCTAAAATTTGAGTGATTTTGAATCTCTGGAGCAAACTAGCAGTGAACAGGAAAAATGTACAGATTTATTGTGTGTTCGTGCACAGAAGTCTCATAAAATAAGGTGTCCGGGTAAGGGCGGGGCCCAGTGGTCACCGCTTGTCTGGCATGCGCGAGACTTAGTCTGTAGCATAACAGCAAGTACAGAGGAAAGAGCCACCCGCTAGCGCTTTCCTACCAGCATAAGCCATCCTATGTTCAAGAAGAAATGCTTTGGAATGCGAGGTCTCTCCTGTCCTTAGGGCTCCAGCTTACTTGGTGGGCTCACAAGCTTGATAATGGTAGACTGAGCATAACTTAAGGTTTTATTTATTTATTTTTATTCTCTTTATATATTTTTTGAGGTCCCCCCCCCCCAACATAGGGATTCTCAGTGTAGCCCTGGCAGTCACTTTGTAGACCAGCCTGGCCTCCAACTCAAAGAGCCACCTGAGTTTGCCTCCCGAATGCTGGGATTGAAGGCATGTGCCACCACCACCCAGCTTCCCCCACACACTTTTTTTTTTTTTTTTTAACATATGTTTGCTTGTTTGTTTGGAAGTGGAGGCACAGAGAAGTGTTATATGGGTATGTAAAGCCCAGAGAACAAGTTGTCAAAGTCCATTCTCTCCTCCCACCAGGTGGGTCCCAGATCATCAGTCCTCATAGCAAGAACCTTTACCACGGAACCATCTTATTAATTAAGGTTCTAGAACTCAGAGGCCAATAAAAAAGGTCAAACGTGGAGTGAGATGAGTGGCGGTGTACATCGCTCTTCTAGCATTTGGAAGGCTGAGGCAGAAAGATCTCTGTGACAGCCAATCCAGTTTACCTAGTGGTGTTCAGGCCAGCTAGAGCTACATTGTGAGAACCGCCCCCCTCCCAGAAAAAAAGGAAAGGAAATCCAGATACAGTGGTGCACRCCTGTAAGCCCAGGATTTGGGATTGGATTCCAAGAAGGAGGCAGGATCAAGAAGTCATGCCGGGCAGTGGTGGCACACGCCTTTAATCCTAGCACTTGGGAGGCAGAGGCAGGTGGATCTCTGAGTTCGAGGCCAGCCTGGTCTACAGAGTGAGTTCCAGGACAGCCAGGGCTATACAGAGAAGCCCTGTCTTGGAGGAAAAAGAAAGAAAAAGAAAAAGAAAAAAAATTCGTCTCAGACAGCCTTGGGTGGTGAGGTAGGGGAGAAACATAAGTGTTAGCAACTGTAAGACAGACTACATGGTATGAACCAGAGAGGTCTTTTCCTCTTTTTAAAAGCAGAATCTTAAGTTGCTGAAGATGTTGAGAGGTAAACCATTTGCTACAACAAGGACCTTTGAAATAGTTAAGTAGTTAATTTGTTTAGTGTAAGAATTGCCCTTAGTTTGAAAAGCTAAACTAAAAAATAATAAAATTTCTAATCTCTGCTTCAGGGTATAACAGTGGCTGGTTTCACTTATTTAATCCTGAAGACTTCACCTCTTGCTTGTGTTCTAGCTCGGCAAGCAGTAAAAACACCTCCTCGAAGGTTACCGACTGTGATGGTCCGCTCTCCTATAGATTCTGCCTCCCCGGGAGGTGATTATCCACTCGGAGACTTGACTCCAACTACTATGGAAGAGGCTACCTCTGGGGTAAGTGTATTTGCATTTATTGAAATTGATTTGCAAAGGGACACTAAGCCATCAGAGAGCTGAATAATAGGAAACCACTTTTTTTTGCCTAGAAGCAACTTCTCTTGGTCTAAACACTAAAGACTTAGTGTCTACACACTCTTCTAATGTAAGGATGGACGGAAAAGTGTTGAGGATTCTGACTTGTTAAGAGATAGGTAAAAGACTATGTGAATTATTTGCCAATGTATTTAGTCTTATAAAATTTTTGCTGAAGAAAGAGATCATTTCTTTATAAGTATAAGAGGAGTATGTTAAGGAGTTTGCAAATACCAGGTTGGACGGAATGACTGGGTTGTGGGTTAGGATGAATGGAAGAGAAAATACTATGGGAAGGAAGTGTAGACGGTTTCTGGTTATTTCCATTCAGAACTAATAAAATAATAGACACACTAACCCATCCAGATTAGTAGGGAACCTTCCATAGTTTGAAAAGTCAGATAAAGGTTCTCTGTTGTCTCTTAGGTAACCCCTGGGACTTTGCCGAGTACCCCAGTCACCTCGTTTCCTGGGACTCCTGACACCCTTCCTCCAGGCTCTGCACCCTTAGAAGCCCCCATGACCCCAGTAACAGATGATTCACCCCAGAAAAAGATGCTTGGACAGAAAGCAACTCCACCCCCCTCCCCTCTGCTGTCAGAGCTCTTGAAGAAGGGCAGCCTCCTGCCTACCAGCCCCAGACTGGTATGGAGACTTCTGTGGGTGTTTGAGAGCTGTGGTGATTTAGTACTTGGAAGGGAATGCCTGGGCCCTAAAATAAAACTTGGGGGAAAAAAGCCAGCAACCAAAAAAGAGAGAAAGAGAGGAAAAGAAAGAAAGAAAGAAAGAAAGAAAGAAAGAAAGAAAGAAAGAAAGAAAGAAAGAAAGAAAGAGGAAAAAAAACAGGAGAAAAATGTCCTAGTTAAAGGTTAACTTAAAAGAGAGTGCATTAAGTTGATCCTTGGTTCCTAAGGTATCTGAACAATATTGTGGTTTTCTTCCCCTAGAGAACTCTTGACACTTAAGTTCTGACATTATAGTTTAGAATTTCCCTTCTGTTTTGAATTATTTTCTGTGGATACTAGGTTTTAATTTCAGGAAGTCTCGTTGACTACTGGAGTGTGGTTTTGATTTGGGGGAAAATGGTAGTAAAAGAGCTTGAGAGTAGCCTTCACCTCTGTCCTTGCCTGGCAGGTGAACGAGAGTGAGATGCCTGTGCCCTCTGGCCATCTGAACAGCACAGGGGTCCTCCTGGAGGTAGGCGGGGTTCTTCCCATGATCCATGGTGGGGAGATTCAGCCCACCACCAGTGCTGTGGCAGCCTCCCCAGCTGCCTCAGGTAAGGTGCTCTTCGTGCTTATTAGAAAGAACATAACCCCAATTACAGTTTTTAGACTTTGCTTTGGAGATAGTTTTCTATTAAACAATGTAGTGTTTGAGATTATTGATCCATTGCATATGTAAAATATTGATAGCTCTAATTTACCATAGTATAGATGATCAAAGAAACAGTAAAGTTAGTAGTGAAGGTATTTCTCTGTCTTGCAAAATGTGCAACGATGCCAGAGATCCATGAGGTTATGCAGTAGGAAAAGAAATTAAGAACTGGAGATTGGGCTTGAGTCTCATGTCTTGCATACTGTTTGATCTTGTGACTTTGAATAGTTAATTATTGAGACTGTTTCCTATTTTATTAATGTTGGCAATATATTAGTGCTTGCAAATTTATGGAAAGATGCTAAGAGACCCTGGAGATTATAAAGTAAGGGTAAGAAATTTAGAACCCAAAACCTAGTTTGAACCTCAGATCTGCAACATTTATTGGTTTTGTTATCTTGGAGAGGCATCTTAGCTATTGAGACTTAGTTTCCTTTTTTTTTTATTAATGGTGTCATATGTACTTAATAGGGATGTGTTAAAAATTAAATAGAAAATGTGAAGCAAAAATACTACCATCTAAACATTAGAGATTGGTGTTTGATTAATATTTTGAATTTGGGTGGTATGCATGTGCTGACTCTCAGAAGAAGTAGCGGGCTTTCCTCCTTTTTTCTTTTTTTCTTTTTCTTTTCTTTTTTTTTTTTTTGGTTTTTGTTTGTTTTTTGTTGGTTTGATTGGTTTTGGGTTTTGGGATGGGGGTCTTGATATGGACCTCAGGCTGCCCAGGATTTTGCTCTGTAGCCATTGGACTCTCCTCCCTCCGCAGCCTTTTGCCTGTCATACCAGTCGTTTTATTTTATTGTCAGTGACTGCTTATTTTTCTTCAGAGAAAATGACCACCCATTTTTAATATATACAGTGTATAATCTGGTACTTGGGTTTGTTCCTATCTGGAGGATCTCAGGTGAGGTTAAAGAAAGGAGGGGTATAGGTGAGAGCTTATTCAACTCAGAATTGACTTTTGTTCTTTGAAACTATAAAAAATTCTTACTTAAGTCCTAGAGCGGCTGTTGCTTCTTGTTCACATGCTGTCCCCTCACTTTGTGTACTTCTTTGTCTGTCAGGTGCTCCCACTCTTTCCCGGCTTTTAGAAGCCGGTCCCACACAGTTCACCACTCCTCTCCCTTCCTTCACCACTGTTGCCAGTGAGCCTCCAGTTAAGCTTGTGCCGCCCCCTGTAGAGTCTGTGTCCCAGGCTACCATTGTCATGATGCCTGCGCTGCCAGCACCACCCTCTGCTCCAGCTGTCTCCACGCCTGAAAGTGTAGCTCCAGGTGCGTCCCTGACCCACGTCCTGAGCAGCCACAGGACTGAACTTTAGTGAGAGAAAGGTCAAGACCATGATCTCCCACCTAGATACTTCTGTTCTCCATAGACCTGGACCATCTTTATCCTTAGGACAACAAGGATGGAAGTGGGTGTGTGTTTGTGAGATGGGTGGGGCAAGTCAAGTACAGAAACATAAGCAGGCTTGAGACTGTATTTCCACTTTGTAAATAAAACGAGGGAGAAGAAAACATGGTCGGTCAGAAGTAAGTTTTTGACCTTAAGTGTCTACAGTTCTGGTGTGATCTCTGGGTGATCACTTATTACTGGATAAGCTTTTGAGTTGCTTTTTCTTTTTGTTCATCAGTGAGCCAGCCTGAGCCCTGTGTACCCCTGGAAGCTGTGGGGGATCCACATACTGTGACTGTTTCCATGGATAGCAATGAAATCTCCATGATCATTAATTCTATCAAAGAAGAGTGTTTCCGCTCAGGGGTAGCAGAGGCTCCTGGAGGATCAAAGGCTCCCAGCATAGATGGGAAGGAAGATTTAGATCTGGCTGAGAAGATGGATATCGCCGTGTCTTACACAGGTGAAGAGTTGGACTTTGAGACAGTTGGAGACATCATTGCCATCATCGAGGACAAGGTAAGTGTTTAGCAACATCCTCAAAGGTCTCCGGGCACTACACTCTTCTTCCTGTCTTTGATTTAGAATTATTTAATTCTTCTTTTGCCCTTTTTCATCTTTGTACTCTGATATACTAATCTTCCCTTCCATTTCTCTTACTTGTCTGCATAGCATAAGTGTCTGCACTTGTCGTTTCCACTAAGTGGTAAAGACAGAAAGCAGCTGTAGACTCAGCATCTAACTCTGTGCTGTTAAACTGAGGGGCCCGGGCTCCCCCCCCCCCCCCCCCCCCCCCCCCTGCGTGTTCTCAACCGTTTGTATGTTGTGGGACAGGTGGATGACCACCCCGAGGTGCTGGATGTGGCAGCTGTGGAAGCGGCCTTGTCCTTCTGTGAAGAAGACGACGACCCTCAGTCCCTACCCGGCCCTTGGGAGCACCCTATCCAGCAGGAGCGGGACAAGCCAGGACCTCTTCCAGCACCAGAGATGACAGTCAAACAAGAGAGGCTAGACTTTGAGGAATCAGAAAACAAAGGGCTCCATGAACTGGTAGACATCAGGGATTCAGGTGTTGAGATTAAGGTGGAGCCTACAGAGCCAGAGCCAGGCATGTCCGGGGCTGAGATGGTAGCTGGAGTTGGTCCAGTCTCAAGTATGGAGCCACCAGAACTCAGGAGTCAAGACTCAGATGAAGAACCTAGAAGTTCTGTAGCTGGGGAGATTGGTGAGGCAGATGGTTCCAGTGGGAAAGGCGATGAGAGGCCGCTTTCAGCTGTGAAGACAGAGGTATTGAATGCGATTGGGCTGGGAAGAAAGGAGGAGGGCTGGGGCTTAGGCGAGAAGAGCGAGCTTAGGCATTTGTGTTTCTGAGTTCTGACGTGTGGCACAAACCCAAAGCCACAGGCTGTGATTAGTGCTATGCTTGCCYTATCTATCTATCCTTCTGCAGTGAGCATTAAAATAGGAGATGAGTAGGCACTGGGATTTCTTTTATGGTCTCCTTGACACTGGAGATTGGGACTGTGGGAGCTCTAACAGTTTGTCAGTAACTAGGGCACTGACTTTGTTTTGGTCTTCAGGCGTCCCCTGAGAGCATGCTGTCTCCGTCACATGGCTCAAATCCTACTGAAGATCCATTAGAGGCAGAGACGCAGCACAAGTTCGAAATGTCAGGTAAATAAAGGACTAGAAGTTTGGATTGTATCTAACTTGAATTCTTTTCATTTGACCTCTTAGGGATTGTGGGTTGTGGGCAAGTAGAGGAGGTAGGACAGACAGCCTGACAAGAAAGGCGAGCTGCAGGGAAGACCGTGGTCCGTAGGAAGGGGAAGGCCAAGGGGCAAAGTCTTCAGGCAGTCTCTCTCTCCTCTGCAGACTCATTGAAAGAAGAATCAGGGACTATTTTTGGAAGCCAGATAAAGGTATTTCAGACTTTTCTTTATTCTTCTTGCCATATGATCAGATTTTCCCACAGTACAACCTTTTAAAATGAATTTTAGTAAATTCATAAATTCATATCTTTATCTTGTAAAACTGGTAAGGAGTTAGATGAGGAAAAGCGTCGTGGACATTCTGACCTAATGGGAGTATAAAGCAGTGCGTGCTTCCCTGTGAGAGTTGTAAAGATCAAGTAGTCCCTTGTGTTTGCAATGCACAGAGAAGTTTTGATACATCCAGAATAACTTGGAGGTGACTAGCATGCCAGGAAGAACATATAGGAGTCAGGTCACAGTTTAGACCATCAAAAGAGAACTGTCTGGTGTTGTTTGGCGTTACTAAAGCAGTAGTGACAGATTGACAGTGATGTGAGGTGAGCTCGCTCCACCAGGAAAGTCATGAAATAAAACTATTTTTGGTAACTTTGTATCCAGGGTCAGAGTTCCTTTCAAGAGCATGGGGAAAGAAGGAACGCCTCTTAGCTTAGTCTTAAGTAAGTAGCTTTTTTTTTTTTTTCTTCCTTTCAAAAAGACCCTGGGCTTTATTCTTTGTCCAGGTTCTAAATTATGTTACCTTACTTAGTCAGTTAAATAGAGGGTAGTATAAGTGATAGAGGGCTCAGCCAAAAATCAGTGTGAGGCCGTTTCTAGAGCTGATCTAACCCCAAAACAGATGTCATTTAATAAYGCCTTGCTAGGTGCCTTTGCTTGCATTTGTTGATGAGCACACACTGTGTCTAAGGATGCCCCAGGTGAGGAGGAGGAGGAGGACGGAGTCAGCGAAGCAGCCAGCCTAGAGGAGCCTAAGGAAGAGGACCAAGGGGAAGGCTATCTGTCTGAGATGGATAATGAGCCCCCTGTGAGCGAAAGCGATGATGGCTTTAGTATACATAACGCCACACTGCAGTCACACACTCTGGCAGACTCCATCCCAAGCAGCCCTGCCTCCTCGCAGTTGTGAGTATCTGTGATTCCTTCTCCTCTTCCCCGCCCCCCCTTTTTTTTTTTCATTTTTAGGTGGCTCATATAGTCCAGGCTGGGGTCAACTCCAGCTGTGTAGTTGAGGATGATCTTGAATTCCAGATCCTCTGGTTGCTGGGATTACAGACATAGCTCTACGTTCTACCTGACCTGTTTAGGTGTAGATGTAGGTGTAGGTGTGTGTGTTTGTGTACACACCTGTCTGTGCACATCTGCACTGAACCCAGGACTTTTTGAGTGGTAGGCTAGTATTCTCTATAGAGCCATATTTGTAGCCTTAATGGTACTTATCCTCCCTTTCTTGGCTTGAAACAAATAGTTTAAGAGAAACATTCCAAATACTATATTTGGAATTCCAAGTGAATCCACTTGGACTTTTTCTTATGCTTAGTAGCACTCTTGTATCTATTTCAGTTCCGTGTGCAGTGAAGATCAAGAAGCAATTCAGGCTCAGAAAATATGGAAGAAAGCCATCATGCTTGTATGGAGGGCTGCAGCAAATCATAGGTGAGCAGACATTGCCAGCTCCTCGCTGTTGGCTTAGGAAATCATTCAAGTAAGCTGTGAGATGGCTTATGCTAGTGTCGATTCTTAGTACCTTCTGCTACATGAAGAAAATTCTCTCCTTTTGCTTCTGGAGAATAAATGATAAACTCTCTCTTTTTGTACAGGTATGCCAATGTTTTCCTGCAGCCTGTTACAGATGACATAGCTCCTGGCTACCATAGCATTGTACAGAGGTAAGCCATCGTCCAAGGGTCGAGCCTGACTTAAAATTTGTGTTGACTTAAGTGAATTTTTGCCTTGCTTTAGTACATTTAAAGCAAGGGKGGGTTTGTTTGTTTTGTTTTTTGTTGGTGGTGGTACTGGTGTTTTGTTTTGAGACAGGGTTCACTATATATAGCCCTGGTTGGTCTGGAACTCTTTATAGACCAAGCTAGCCTCAAACTCACAAAAAGTGAGTAATTTCTGTTTCTGTTTCCCAAGTGCTGAGATTGTTTAAGGCTCTGATTAAAGAGTTAAAACTTAGATTTCA
Source organism: Apodemus speciosus (assembly GCA_002335545.1). Classification (NCBI taxonomy): domain Eukaryota; kingdom Metazoa; phylum Chordata; class Mammalia; order Rodentia; family Muridae; genus Apodemus; species Apodemus speciosus. The sequence continues at coordinate 38,508 of BDUI01012771.1, read as the reverse complement.
GAGACTGTATTACCATTAATAGTGTACAAGAATGAACACCTGTCATTACTTTTCTTGATGCCTGTTATGCAGATTGACTTTTGGGGGAGTTGAGTACATGCTTTGGGATAATGAGTTGGCGTTTAAATCATGGTAGCTGATACCGAAGGTATATATGAATAGGACTGTATACTAATACTATATTTGGAATTCCAAGTGAATCCTCTTTCCATGGCCAAGTACCCTTTTTATTTATTTATTTAGGCCTATGGATTTGTCAACTATAAAGAAAAACATTGAAAATGGACTGATCCGAAGCACAGCTGAGTTTCAGCGTGATATCATGCTGATGTTTCAGAATGCTGTTATGTACAATAGCTCAGACCACGATGTCTATCACATGGCAGTAGAGATGCAGAGAGATGTCTTGGAACAGATCCAGGTACATTGATGCTCAGTTTTGTTTCAGTAGGAATGAAGTGCAGGGAGGAGTTGATGACTTTTACTTGTAATAGGGCATGAGGACCATTGGTAAATATTTTTGTTTCTTACTGAAGTTGTACAGATTTGATTGGTTTGATGGAAGAATTATGATCTCATGCTGGAGAGATGGCTCAGTGGTTAAAAGCACTGATGCTCTTCCAGAGGTCCTGAGTTCAATTCCCAGTAACCACATGGTGGCTCACAACTATCTGTAATGGGATCTGACGCCCTCTTCTGGAATGTCTAAAGATATACATCAAACAAAAAGTCTTAAAAATAATTCTATTTTTCTTGGGCAGATGAGTTCAGTTTTTGAAGGTTTTTGTTGTTACTATAGTTCTTGTTGGTAAGGATCTAATAAACTAGAGCTTCACAGGGCTGTACAAATATGGTACAACTGAGCTATATCACATCCTTACCACACCCAGTTGATTCATGGTAGGAATCAAGCCCAGGACTTCATGTATGCTAGACTAGCACTGTTGCAACTAAACTGCATTCCTAGCCCCTTTGAAGTTTTCAAATCAGTGTAGAAAGAGCTAATGTTACATAAAATATTCTGGCACATGTATTCAACCAAGAGTTTATAATCCCTATTTATCACAAGTAGTCTACTTTAATCTTACAGTTATAACATCACACACTCTTTGTGATGTTTATCTTGAAGTAATATTGTATCTTTGTTAAGTTTGCTAAGTGACTTTGGTTGCTGAAGGCTCTTTGACTTACTTTAAAACTTCACTTCTAAATTCTTTAGGAATAGCTAGAATTTAGCCTTTGTTAAGCCAGAAAGAATTGAGTAGAAGAGTACTGTATACGTTCTGTTCACAAATGTGAAGTCTGTCTGTTCTTTCTTACTGGTTGGATCTTTATGGCCTCCCATTTTTCTTCTCCCTACAGCAATTCTTGGCCACACAGTTGATTATGCAAACATCTGAGTCTGGAATCAGTGCTAAAAGTCTCCGGGGGAGAGACTCTACCCGAAAACAAGATGCTTCAGAGAAGGTGAGCAGACCAAAATAAAGTTCAAAACATCCAGAGAACCTTAAGTTACTCTAATGCTGCTAACCTTCTGTAAGCCGGTGGTATGCACATAGATGTTAGAATGGAGGTGACTTGCTTCTGTCTAACTGTTAAAGAAATCTAGTAGGACTGAGAGAGAGGCCCAGTTACATGGGCTATAGTTTGAGCTGAATGAGTGAATTATTAATCCTCTCTGGGAGAGTGCTGTCAGGGTCGGGGATGGATTAGTTCATAGCAGTTGGCTGCTACGTATGGCTAGATGGCTGTGGGATCTCTTTCCTCTTGTTCTTGAGTTTTAAAATTTTGTCTTTGTTTTGTGTGTATGGTGCTTTTGTCTCTGTCCTGAGGTTTGGGGTGCTGGTGGCTGAGAGTTTCTGTGGAACCTGATCAGTATTTGTTTGTCCTCTAACAGGACAGTGTCCCCATGGGCTCTCCTGCCTTCCTTCTCTCTCTCTTTGTAAGTATTGAATGGCTGCAAGCAGTGATGTTGCCAGAAAGATTCTCAGCTCCTGCTGGGCCTGGGTGGCAGAGGGAAATCCAACATGCACACTGTAACAATGTCTGGAAATTCTTTTTATCCATTGAATAGGAAACTCTTGTGTCTTCTGCATTCTGGTCTCTTTGCTTGTGTGAGTGTGGAGGGGAGGTGAGAGGGGCAATAAATGGATTGAAATATGAAATATTCTTGAGGTAAAGACCTAGGATGCCCCTGCTCCTCATTTCTTGCTTCCACCTTTTACAAAACAATTGTTAACTTACAAATGGAAGACAGCTCAGAGCAGCAAGGGCAGGTGAGATGACGCAGTGGATTCAGGCACTTGCCATGGTAGTCTGATGACCTGAGTTCGATTCCTCAGAACCCCACTGAAGGCGGCAGAAGAGCACTCCACAGAGTTGTCCTCTGAACTCTACATGTGACCGTGGCGTGTATGCTCCTATACATATGTCATGTACAATAATAGTAATTAGAAAAAACTTTAAGATCTCAGTAATAGTGACCACCAGATACAATAATAGCTTGTGGATTATAGGTGAACACAGTAGATCTAGTCCCACAGCTTTTATTCTTTTATTCCATGAATTAACTGCCTGACCTTGTTCATGGTAGAGCAATGAAGTGAGGGAAAGAACTTGGTCAAAGGCTGTATCCTTCTAAGATCATTGAGTAACCTTCGAGGGCCTTATTTTTCTCATCTGTGGGATAGAAGTAATTATGAGTTGAAAGGCAGGAGAACTGCCTGCAGAATCAGTGCTTACCTTGTACACAGTAAGACCTTGTCTCAAAGGAAAGCAGGAGAGAATACTAGAGAGGTGACTCAGAAGTTAAGAACACTTGCTGCTCAGAGGATCTGGGTTGTGTTTCCGGCAACTACCTGGGGGCTTACAACTGCCTGTAATGCCATTTTCAAGGGATCCAAAGCCCCTCCTGGCCCTCACAGGCACTGGGCACTTGTGGTGCACATGTGCACGTGTAGGCAAAACATTCACACGTATAAAATGAAAACAAGTCTTTAAAAAAGAAGAATTAAAAAAAATTAAAAAGAATAAGATTGAGATACCTGTCCAGCCTACCTCACAGGGATGTTGTGAGGGTAAAATAAATTATGAAACTAACTTGAAAGAAAAAAAATTAAAATCTTACACAAATGCAAGGTGTTATTTCTATTCTTATTGTTGGCTATTGGCAACTTATGTTCTAAAATTTTTTAATCCTTGCATATTAGAAATGCAAAACTGGTCTGGTCCAGCAAAAGTGTTCACTAGTTCATCCTGCCTGTAGACCTGTACCACAGACAGAACACCGTGATCTCTATTCGTTCTTATGGCCTGCAACAGTGACTCTGCATCCTCATTCGAGTGGCTGGCTATTGCAAGGCCGGTCAATAGGATCTTTTATCTATCGAAGACAGCAAAGTTTTGCACAAGAGGAAGGAGCTGGGCTGCAGGGAGAGAGCAGCAGATGGAATGGAGCCTGATTGTCCTGATGTCATGGAAAACAACTGTCAGGAGGTGCTAGGGAACTAGTGCCAGGGTCAGTCTGCAGGAAAGGCCTTTCTTATAGGGACCAACAACTGGACAGGTATGTTAGCCAAGAACCTCGCTATCCACTGCCCTTTCTGCCTCTCCCGCCTTTCATTTTCTCTTTCTTTTCACACAATTGAGCCTGGGTGGGATGACTGATAGTCATTCTGTGGGACCCCAGGTGAATTTTGAGGACCATGAAGAAGAAAGACTCTGTCTTACAGTTCCACTCACAAAATACCAGGTGTTCTTTAGCTACTCTGTGGGAAAATAGAAAATCCCTTCCACCTCAGCCCTGTGGTATTCTCTGCAGATTCTTTGCCCCAAGAAATCAAATTCCCAGTATTCCTGCTGTACCCCATCTCTTACTATGTAAGCAACTCACTCATGTTTCCTTCCTTTCTTTGATGTTGTCTAGGATGGGGGAACCAGGGGACGCCGCTGTGCCATTGAAGCAGACATGAAGATGAAGAAGTGAATACCCTCTCTGAGCTGAACCTGAAATAGAAATAAGCAAGATATTTTAGCTTGGCTTGTGGGCTCAGTTCCACACTTGATCTTAGTCAAAAGGCTGAGAAGCAGTTGAGTCCGGAAGTGGAACTATAGAGAGGAGGTGCCTGGGCCAAGTGACATGAGCTGAGGAACTCTCTCTTCAGAGAGTTGAGCAGCACGGCTGCCTGTTTTAGGGCAGAGGTCACGGGCTGTGTTAATGCTCTGATGTGGAACTGGCAGACTGTAGCTGATTTGTACTGTCTTGTGAAGTGTACAGACTTTTTTAAAAAATAATAATAATAAACCTGTGAAGTGTGTGTATAGAACCATCAGAAGGAAACCTCTGGCCTTTGGTGTGTCCTTTGTGTTTGAGATGTGTTTTCTTTACCATGGTGACTGAGTGGATTGGGGTGAGATGGTTGAGAGTCTGTAAGCTGCCTGCCGGGCCTCAGAGGAGGTAAGTAACCGGGACCAACGTCGGAGTTAGTGTTTTTAGAGGACTTCATTGTGTAAAAAGGACGGTCTGACTATTTTACTGGGCATTTCTTGGATGTTTGGAAAATATGAAGGTTTTGAGAACCTGGTTACATTTCTTAGGGATCAGAGCAAGGTGGATGAGGCAGGTATGTCTAGGGCCGCCCTGCCTTTAGCACAACTCCTGTACAGTATTAATTTGGTTATTTTGAGGTGGAGTCTCCCTTTTTTGACAATGATAGCCTAGAGGTCAAAATCTTTCAATTCGAACTTTCTTGATAGCTAGGATTACAGGTGTGTGTGCCACACTAGGCCAAGACTGCTTAAAAAAACAAAACAAAACAAAACAAAAAAAAAAACAACAAAAATTTACTATTAAATTTGTGTGAAGGCTAATCTCTGAGAGTTGTGAAGTTTGGGGCTGGGAATGTGTTTGGTAGTGTAAAGAATGGTACAGCTCTTGGCTGGTTTCCTTGTCCATTGCCAGTGCTGGGAGAAAGAAATCACTTGAAAACAACATAGAAACACATACCAATAATCCCAGCACTTGGAAAACTGAGGCAAGAGGATAGCTGACAGTTTGAGGCTAGCCTGGGCTACAGAGGGAGACATTGTCTCAAAACAATACATTAGTGGCGCCTGCATGGTGTCTCAGTGAGTTCAGACACCTGCTAACTTRCCTAACCACCTGAGTCTGATCTCTGAAACCCACAAGGTGGGAGGAAAGAACTGACTCCTGCAAGGTGTCTTCTGACCTCCACGCATAGTGGCATGTGCATTATCATATATATATACATGCATGTGTGCACACACAAAATGTAATTAAATTTTTTAAATGTGTTAATATGTCCTCAGTTCTAATTTCTGTTACTAAATAAAAATTTTATTCAGCAGCAAAATGAACTAGAATGAGCCCTTTTAAAAATAAAGTGAATAATAGGACATTCTTTAGTTCTTTATTCTATCTTGAGGAAAAAGGTTTAAGAAGATCCTTAAACTCAAGTGTGGTATTGTACGCCTTTAATTCCAGGATTCCAGAAGCAGAGACAGGTAATCTCTTGTGAGTTCGAGGCCAGCCTGGTCTACATAGTGAGTTCCAGGCTAGCCAGGGCTACCTAGTGAGACCCTGTCATTTAAAAAAAAAAAAAAAAATCCAAAAGAAAGGATATGGTAGAAGTCACAGATCTTTACTCCCTAAAGAGTAACTGCTGATAAAACTTGAGGGCTTGGGTAGTGACTTAGAATTACGGAGGCAGCCTTGGGTACCTAGCCCTTCATTCACCATGCGACACGAGCCTGCAAGTCCTTGCACTTAGCAGGTGGATGGATGATCAGTTCAGAGGGATAATTGACTATAAAGCAAGATTTAGATCACAAGATCCTGTTTGAAAATATAAAATTTGTTGAGCTAAGGGAGAAGTTAGTCTTTGAGGTTATAGAGAATTCAGTCAGTCCAAGAATTAAGACTCAAAAGCAGTTCACAAACTGACGTTTTACAAATACCAAGGCACTGGCATTTGGAAAACTGCTAAGCATGGTGACTCTTGCTCCAGTCCTAGTCAGTAGAGGCGAAGGCGTGTGGGTCGAGAGTCAAGTCAGCCTGGCCCATGTACTTCTAGACGAGGGCCACGCGGTTGAGGCTGTATCTCAAAAAAAAAAAAAAATTAAGTTGGAATTGTTTGTGGATATAATACATTAAAAGATAAAATTTTGGTTGTTTGAAAAGCTGATACATGATCTTACCAAGGTTGGGGACAAAAATGAGACATAATTAGAACAGATGAGAAAAGACATTGCACCTAGTGGTGGAGCTAGAAAGCTAGGCATGGTGGTACAACTTGGTAATTTCAGCCAGCTCTAGTAGAGTTTAAGTAGAATTTTGAGTTTGAAGACATCCTAAGACTTTCAGAAGTGGGGAGGGTGGGATGGGGGGAGTGTGTCGCTTTTCCCGAGAACCTGAGTTCAGTTCTAGCACTCGCATCAGACCATTTAGGACTCGCATCAGACCCCAGTAACTGAGGATCCAACATTTCACACAGGCATATGTACATAAACAATAATTTAAAATTTAAAAAACAAAAAACAAACAAACAAACAAACAAAAAAACCAAGGGAATTACCTGAACAGAGAAAAAGTTGAAACTTAAAAGGAATTAATGACCGAAGACCAAGCAAGAATTCAAGAAAAGAAGATGTGTTGAAAGCTGTAGCTAGATGCTGGGAATGTAGTTAGGCAATCTAACATTGAGGAAATCCTGGATTCCATTCGTAGCACCAGATAAAACCAGGTCATTCTCAACTACTTACTGAAAGTGAGGTCAGTCTACATGAGACCCTGTCTTTAAAAGAAAGAAAAAAGAAAATTGCAAAAAGAAAGGAAACGAGAAGGTGGTTAAAAATCTGTGTTTTGGGCTGGAGAGATGGACCAACATGTTGAAAGAGTGCTTGCTGTTCTTCCAGAGGACCTGAGTTCGATCCCGGAACCTGCCTCAGGTGGCTCGCCTCCACTTGTAGTGCAGAGGATCTACTCCCCTCCTCTTCTGGCCCCCGTGGACTCCTGTACATGTATTCGTTCACTCACGCACACAGACACACCACGTTAAAAAAAAAATCTTTAAAACTTCCAAATAAATGAATGAATAAACTCAAGTGTTTCTGTTTTTATTCTGACAGTCAGATATGACCAGAAGGATGCCAAAGGTAACCATGAGTGCTTTGAAACTAATGATTAATAAGTTAATAGATTAAAATTGGTATACACTGAGGAAAACCTTTTTATCCTTGAGTTCATGAGTGATTTGTGATAAAGCAAGTCTATTAAGCCAGCTATGTTCTAATTCTTTCTCTTCTTGTGGAGTATGAACAAATCCATGTTTTAAATGGATATATACATGTTCAATATAAACATGAAGCTATTTTTTCCCAAGACATAAAAATTTTCTGTTGTCTCCCTTTAGCTAGATTCTATACCTCCTAATAAATAGACATTTCCAGACCGTTTTACATATATGTATATATATATGTATATATATATATATACATATATATATATATATACATATATATATACTTGGAAGATAGGGGTATAATGGGGATGTTGATTTGAGTGAATTTGTTTTTTTTTTAATTAACACATTTTTTCTATGTGTTTACAGGTGGGGTGTGAGTGGGTTTGGTTGGATTCTGGACAAGACTATCGTGATGACTCTGAGTTGAGCAATGACTGCAGGTCCCTCTTCAGCTCTTGGGACTCCAGTCTGGATCTTGATGTGGGCAGCTGGAAGGACCCTGAGGATGCGGATGCCGAGGCTGCCGAACCAGAGGAAAGCAGCCCAGAGGGAGGCTCCAGCGAGCTTGTGGCGGAAGATGCAGAGAGTGAAGGCCCGCAGGAAGAGACAGAGCTAGACACACCTCAGGATGACCTCCACCTCCTTTCTGAGGTACGGGTGAAGCTATTGTTTCCACAGCTAGACCGACCATCCCTCCTTCTTCCCCTGTCCCTCCCCTTCCCTTGTCCTTCCTTTTGAGATCAGATCTGACAGCTTAGCCCTGGCAACTCTTGAGATCCTTTAGCTTCAGCTTTTCAAGGCCTGGAGTTTTCAGGTGTGCAGCACCATGTCCCACTCAGCAGTTTACCTTGAATGTTCCTGCTACTTACCCTTAATATTGTTCACTGAAACAAAAGCTCAGGCGCTAAAGGCATGACTCAGTGGTTAAGAGCACTGCGGCTCTTGCAGAGGAGGAAGATTCTCAGCACCTACAGCAAGCAGCTCACAAATGCCTGTAACTGTAGCTCCCGGGGGCCCAGTACCCTTTGCTGGCCTCTGAGGACACTAACATACATGTGTTATGACTCAGAAACACACACACACACACACACACACACACACACACACACACACACACACACAC
>BDUI01012769.1:862-13078 GCA_002335545.1 Apodemus speciosus | reverse complement strand
TTCACCCGTTGTGAACTCCACAGAGGTTGTAGACGTCCTGCTACCGGGAGGGGGGTAGAGACTGGGCCACTTGACTGGAGTGTCAGAGGCAGCCTCTGAGATGAAATTAGGGAAGGACAAAAAGTCACTTAGGACGCTCTCAGCAGCAGCAGCAGCAGCACTAATTCAGACTCTCCTTCAGAGGGAGCCTCGAGCTGGATTAGCTCTCTAAAATTCTCCTCGTAACCTAGACTTAGGGCTTTTGCCACTCCTACATAAGGGAGCAGAAAGCTAATCAGAGACATTTTCTGTGTGGGTGTGTGCTGTTGGGACAAGGTCTCACTGTGTGGCCCTGGCTGGCCTGAAACTATACAGACCAGGCGGGCTTTGAACTCAGAGAATCCACCTGCTTCTGTTTCCCAAGAGCTGGGGCTCAAGGTGTGTCCCACCACTCCTGCAAGTATTTAAAATCCATAATATGAGAAAGAAAATCATGAAGTGTGGGTAGAAAACAACTGYGGTGGTTCCTTGTACAAGCTCAGGCGCTCATGGTTGTCCGTTCTGCATTTACACTCCACACTCCAGCAGTCTAATCGTGAGCTGCACTGAGAGGGAAACCTTTCTGCTCCTTAAGTAAAGACGGCAGGGACATCTCACCCTTCCTTGCTCCTAACACAAGCCTGTAGTCATTTTAAAAGCATGGTGTTTGCTCTTCAGTAATGGTACTACTGCAAGAGCAGTGCTGTGGTCGGTGGTTCTGATATTATGTCTGAGCCAAATCCTGGGGGAAAGCTACTAGTCTAAGGACAAAATTAATAAAATAAAGGGTAACTAGAGCGTGAACAGTGAGGTAGTGGTGAAGAGGTTAGACTGGACAAATACTATCATTAGAAACCTATCTAAGGAGGGGTGACATTGTACTTACAAATTCACTGTCTCATAGAGCTAGGGAAACATCTTCAAATGTGCCTGTCTCCCACCCATCTGTGACAGAACCCAGGTCCTTTCACATGTCGGGCAGATACCCTACCACTGAGCTGTGCTCCTGCGGGCCCCTCCATTTTGAGTTCAGCAATGACAAGTTGGAGTTTTATAAGACTTGACAAGTTTAAATTAGCAAAGTCTGAGAGGGCTAGCACAGCTTCTRAGCCTACTAAGGGTTGGTCGCTACAGCTCAGATCGTTAGATGTGATGCTGAGCTCACCAGAGCTGCGGGATAAAGAGGAGACCAAGTTCTATTCAACTGTGACAACCGTTTCCACAACAAAGCAAACATAGATGGTGGAATGAGCAGCTACAAGCTTCTTGGTGGCTTAAATATAAAGTCCAGGGCTCACCGCTGCTCCCACATGGTGGTGGCTGCTTACCGTTGTTGTCTCCAACCCAGGAAAGCCACTGGCTCTCTGGGTGAGGATCGTGGCACTGAGCATTTGAAAGGACCATACTTGGTAAAGTATTCACTCTATCCTGGTGGTATCACAAGAGAGCTAGTAAATCAGAGCAAAGCGGTGGTAGGTCGGGTGTGTTCAGGAGTTTGTCCGAGGGCGTGGCTGAGGGCACACAGACACACTGGCTTCTCTGAGTAGAGGACAGAGATGCCCCACCTTCAAATTAAGTCTGGTTTTCAGAGCCTCACTATTGTCCCTACCATAGACAAGTGATGGGGGGGGTGTGTGCCCTTGTCCCTGGGCACAGTTGTCACACACTTGTCTTAGGTGGGTTTGTCCACGTACGGATCAGAGCACGGGTTTCACTAGCTCTAATGAGACTGGGGTCCTTTGGTGATCTTTGAAAGGTGGATTGCTGAGGTGGGAGCACTTGCATCCCCAGCTCCTCCTCCAATCCTGACAGGCTTCCTCTCCCACGGATACTGATGTGAGTAGCCCATTTTGAGTACGTAGGGCCCAGAGCAAGCAGCCACCGTGGGCCTGATCTGGGTCTTCCAGGCCTACTAGTCTCTCTGTGAGACTGCTCTGGGCCTCTGCAGTCTACACTCAGCGCCTCCAACAATCTGAGTTCTCAGTGACTTGTTTTCTTGTGGTGGCAGGAATGAGGACAGGGCCCCCTGCCTGCTGGACCAGTGCTCACCACTGAGCTGCCGGTGACCTTAGCTGAGAAGGGGTGCGTGTGTAAGGAGGCAGGGCGTGGTGGGGGGGCAGGGATGTGGAGTAAGAGGGTAAGCACGCCCCGGGAGAGCAGCCGTCCACCCTCCTCCCCTGCAGGCGGCTCTGCCCGTGCTCTGCTCCCAGGACACTGTCCACACACGGCTGTTTTCCTTGTCAAGGGCTCTCACCTGGTCGTCAGGGCAGCAGAGGATGCTSGGAACCAGCTTGTAACTAGACTGTCTGTGGTGCACGGCAAAAGAGAACCCTTTGTCATTATGAAATCATTTTTAGGCAGCTCTCCACGTGGAACAGAGAGAATCTTTCTGTTCTGTTTGTGCCGGGGAACAGTTTTAGTCTTCATCTAGTGCTTTTCATGTAAGTGTTTCATATCACAGTGTGCATTTCACCAACAATAGATGCCTTCAGATTTTGACATGTCTTGCAAAGGGGATGGAAACTCTTTTTGGCATAAATAAGAATGATTTATTGACTTGAAACCCATTGTGAGTTGTGTGAGTATATAGTCCAGAAAAGAAAGCTGAGAGGTTTTTTTTTTTGGGGGGGGGGGGGGCTTACGAGTACAGCTGTGTCAGCCTGCCCTACTTAAAGCATGAAGAACTTTAGGTTAGATAACACATGAACCAAGATGTAAACAGTTAAGGCCAAACTAAAGCATGTAAGGGATCTTCAGTGTGACTTCTGTGTTACTGTGCAAAACATAGGAAACACTTAGTGACTGATTTGTTTTCAAGAATTTATGTACCTTGGGGAGATTTTAATGGCTGACATAAGTAAAATAGTGCAAACACCATATCCATCTCTGCAGTCATTTTCTCTTGATCAGGGATGTGTCTTCACTGGGCATCCCAGCCATCTGGGGACTTCWTTGTTGAGCCTGGGTCAGCCCAGGCTGACCTCGGACTCACTGTGTAGCTGATGCTGCCCTTGAACTCTTGATTGTCCTTCCGCTTGTGAGGGCTGGGACGCCACAGGTGTGCCACCGTGCCTGGCTTGTGGTGGTGGTGGTGGTGGCTTGCCTTTCTGGCTCTGGTTTTGTTTTTAACGTAGTGCTGAGGTTGGGCTTAGGTCTGGGTGCCTGCGGGACAAGTACTCTCCCAGCTCAACTTCAGCCCTGCTCTTCCTGGGGAGATAAGTCCCCAGGCCGGACCTGTCCTCCCACTCCCCGAGTCAGGGTCAGAGCTAGGTGGGTTCTTATCCTTTCAGAAGCTCTCAAGGATTGGAATTGCTGCCACATGAATCAAGACCAGGCAACCTCGGGTGACTGGAGAGCCTGTCACCACTTGGTGGCAGTGTTTCTCCCTGGTCTTGGTGGCTCTGTTCTCCTAGTCCCAAGGAAGAACTCGCTTCCTTCCCCAGGACTGTTTGGTTTGAGTTAAGATAGCTGCATTTCTGCCCACTTGCAACTTATTTGAATAGGGAGTTGTGATTTCTAAGGACTTTATGGGAAGACTCTTTCTCCAGGATTTTACGGCAAGGGCAAAAGCAGATAGTGTCCAGTTGACAGATGTGATTATTTTTTTAATGACTCTCTTTGAGATGGTGTTGGGCTCTGTAGGACTTCCTCGGAAACCTCTGCCATAGCCTCCCAGATACTGGGGTTCCAGGCATGTGCCACCTCCCGTGGCAAGATTGGTTTGGCAACTTTGCTTTTCTGTGGTAAATAAAGACCTGTCTTGAGATAGAGTTTTCCCAAGCTGAATGTGCATGTGAAGTTTTTTGTTTGTTTGTTTGTTGGGTTTTGTTTTGTTTTGTGTGTGTATGTGTTGTCCTTGGCATATCATTCCTGAGACCACTGTGACTGGCCTTGGCTGGCTGCTCCTGTGCTTGTTAATACTGCTAAGCTAGCCCTGTCAGCTTTTCCTGTGTGCCTCTGGAATTCAGACAGCAAGTTCTTCCACTTTGTCAAGTGATCTGAAAACATCGCCACCCTGACCACTTCTGCTTGCTAGCAAGCCTCAGGGGGTAGAGCTGAGGCGTCTATGCTGCAGCGCAGGAGCTGGCCGTCCCTGGAGTCAGGTGACCATGACTTGAGCAGCATCCAGCTGGCAGGAATGTCCCTTAGAGTCCAGTGACTGCTCAGAGCATGCGTGTGTGCCCCTAGGACAAAGTCCAAAGTGGAAAGTTGTGATTTGTCATTCTCATTTTTAATTTTGAGACAAGGATAGGGTCTCACAAAGTCCAGACTGGCCTTGAACTCTGTAGCTAAGACTGGCCTCGAACTCCCAATCTTGTGAGTACTGGAATCACAGTTGTGCTTTTCTTATCTAGCTTAATTTGTTACCTTTAAAGATTTCAGTAAGCTGTTGAAGTGTTTAAAATAACTCAATGGCAAGAAGTTTACAGTGTTGTCAAGGGAATCAAACCTGTGGACTTAGTGAAGTCTGGGTATGACCGGCAGGGTGCGCAGAGGCTCCTGGTCCTGCTGGTCCTGTCCTACCCACTGCTGCCCTAGGGTGACTGTCTGCTGGCTTCCGTACTGCACCGGCCCGCTGGCCTCTGACGCTTATACCCCACAGCCTCCTTAGGAACAGGGATGGCCCTGAAGCCGAGAGTAGCGTGAGCTCTGGGAAGGGATTCTTTCTTTGGAAAAAACAGTTTGTTTAATTTTACTTAAAAAGCAGYTCTATTGAGATATAGTTTGTATACTGTACAAAGCACCCATTTAAAGCCCACAGTTCCATATTGCTACCTTCAGAGAATTAGTCACAGTACTGAGCAGCCCTCACTATAGTAAAAGTTAAAAATTCTTAAATCACAGAAGAATTTTCTAACCATCACTTCCCAGTCCATTGACCCCACCCCTTGCTGACAGGCAGTCACTAATCTACCCTGTCCCAGTGGATTTTCTTATCCTGGGCACTTCCTGTAAATGCATCCATAGAATTTGTGGCCCTCTCTGCTGGTTCCGCCCACTTCTCATAATGTTCTCTAAGTCTTCTGTCATGTCAGTCCCATATTCTCTGATAAAGACTAATGCTCTGACCTGTAGACATGTTTACATTGTGCGTAACATCACAGTCAGTAGACATGCGAACTGTTCGCACTTCTTGGCTATTAGGAACAGTGCTGTTTTGAACATTGACGGAAAAGGGGTTTTGTGGATGACCATTGAGAAAGGGAGTTAGGGGCTGGAGAGATGGCTCAGTGGTTAAGCACTGACACTGCTCTTCCAGAGGGCCTGAGTTCAATTCCCAGCAACCACATGGTGGCTCACAACCATCTGTAATGGGGATCCAATGCCCTCTTCTGGTGTGTCAGAAGACAGATACAGTGTACTCATATGAATAAAATAAATACATCTTTTGAAAAAAAAAAAAAACAAGAAAGGGAGTTAGAACTATGGATGTGACACCGTGGTAGAAGTTTGCCTAGAATACATGTGATCCTGGGTCTGATCCCAGTCCTGAAGGAAAAAAAAAATGACTTAAATAGTGAGTTAGTGCAGAACCCCTTCCCTTGGTGAGAGCCTGCGCTGCTGACCCACTGGGCTGGTCCTGCCCTTGAGAGCTGAAGGAAGGGGTGTTGGCACTTAGGTTCTTGGTGCGGGCTGGCCTTGTTTGCTTTGCTTTCCCTTCAGTCTGATTCTCTCGGGTACTAGTACTGTCCCCATGAGCTAATGGGAAGCCTGATCGCCGAAGAGCCTCCCTTGGGGCTCCCACAGCTCGCCTTCACCCCTGGGACCAGCCAGAGGGTCATGGGTTAGTGGCATTTGCAAATTACCACATCTCTTTCAGCTACCCTTAAGCTCAGCACACCCCAGAATGCTTTGGGGGAGTTGTGGAAACATAGGCTACTGGGATCACCTCAAAGTTCTGGAGATTAAATTATTTGGGGAGGAACCCACAAGCCCTAGTGACTTACATTATCTTCTGCTCTAAACTCTAATCTTCTGATCTAACCCTAACCCTAACCCCAAAAGTTGTAAGTGGATAGTAAGATAGCATTAGAATGAAAATAGATATATCCTATAGCAGATTGGCTGCCAGTGCACACCCTGTTTTCTTTGCATAAAACTCATTGAATAATAGCAGTAGCTGTTGTAATTATCCTCAGTGTGTCTTAAGCATTTAGGGTCTCTGCTTTTACACATACTAAATTCCTGGGTGTCACTAGTCATCTTTAAAAAGATGGTGGGCTGCTTGAACAACGTACCCATGGCTCTCTCTGCTCTGGTTATTTAATGCAGCTAAGTCCTAGTCAATTCTGATTAACATTAAATTCAATCTCTAGTTGCACAGCTGAACTAGTCACAATTTTAGGAAAACGTACCCAAGAGTTTTGACTGGTTTGCTCACTTCAGCTAGGTCAGAGTGAGGCTATGTCATAGTAAAAGAGCTTGCCTTGACTTGGAAATTTTACGGACTTACCTGATAATTCTCTAATAAAGCACACATTTTAGGCATTACAAGGAACCCCAAAACTCTGGGGAGGGAGGCACTAGAATCTGCCTAGTAAGATGGTTTCTGTCCTTTACATTTAAAGGAAGGAATGCCTGTCTCGGAGACGGCGATGCTGCATGTGCCCTTGCGTGGTTGTGGTTCCAGGGTTACAGTTCTTGGCACATGTAGCGAGCTCTTGCTTTTGTAAAAATTCTGAGACACAGCCAAGAGATGCATTATGCTGTTGTTTAAGTGGACTTTTCCAAGTAAATTCATTTTAACGCTTTCATACAAATGAAAATATTTGTAGTCTAAGTCCTAAAAGATTTTAAACATCTTTTATCAAAGCAGGAGCACTGTAATTATTATGGTCTTGCATAATTCTGAATGTGATTAGTAGTGGCAAACCGGTAAATTTTATACTTGAGAGAATACTGAATTTTCCACAGCATGCTGAGACCAGGTTTGTGTCCTGTCAGAGTAGGCTCTGTTTTCCCAGGATGAACAGCCGTGTCTGGGCTCAGCCATTTTTACTGTCTTACCTCAGTCCCCATTCGGTGATTGTATGTTGCAGTTCTGTCTTCACCAGTTAC
Organism: Apodemus speciosus; assembly: GCA_002335545.1. Classification (NCBI taxonomy): domain Eukaryota; kingdom Metazoa; phylum Chordata; class Mammalia; order Rodentia; family Muridae; genus Apodemus; species Apodemus speciosus. Next base: position 6,001 of record BDUI01012769.1, on the reverse strand, counting down.
CAAGAGAACGTTCTTCCTTTCTCTGTTAGTGTCAGCCTTTTCTTTTGGCAAGGCAACGTTTAGGAGTGTGGTGAGGTAAAATAGTAGCATTTGGCTTTTCTTAGGTCTGTAAGACTTCCATGGGACCTTGGATTTAGATGGGAGGGCACAGGGGAAGGGCCCCTCCCTTCTTGAAGTCTTGTTCATTCTTATCAGTGCTTGCAAAGAGAAAGAAAATTAAAGCCATTAAAGCAGGCATGCAACACACTGAGGAAGACTCTGCCTAACTGCAGTCTCAGTGACACCTGGTGTCTGTCCCCACAAAAAGCAAGCTGCATACATCTAACGCAAGTGTTCTCCCAGCACATTGATCAGCTCAGTGGGCTTCCTTTATTCTGTAGGGCCCTCCTTACGTCCTGATGTGAAGTTGGCATTGTCCTGCTGGTCTCTCATTTCCAGCCTCAAATCTGAGATCATTTAGAGATTGTGTCTAAGCCAATGTACAGTGATGTAACCACAGAGCGACTCATTTGTTTCCTGTGAGAAGTACGGCCAAGAGGAGTGTAATGGCTCTTCTTGGTTGTCAATTTGACTATACCTGGAATGATCCGCAATCCAGAATTGGAGGGCTCACCTGTGATACAGATCTCGAGTCTGGAATATGCAAGTTCTGACCTGGATCTTGGCATGGAGATCATGAGGCATAGTGGCTAGGAAAAGCTTAGGCCCAGGCGAGGTAGTAACATGCCTTTAATCCGTGGAGGCTAAAGCAAGGAGATCTGAGTTCAAGGTCAACCTGGAACAAAGCGAATCCCAGATCCAGCTGTGGTGGCACACACCTTTAATCTGGGCCACACCTTTTGTTGGAGACCTACATAAGGCCATTGGAAGAAGGAAGATTCGCTCTTCTTCGCCTGTTTGCATTTACTTGCTAGCCTATCTGTTGAAAACCACTACAGAAGACCAGCTGAAACAACTAGCCTCGTGGGACTGAGCAACTTCTAGATTCATGGACTTTCCCTCCACAGCTGCCCATTGTTCCGYTAATTGGACTACAAACTGTAAGTCATCAAAATAATTCCCTTAATATAGAGAGACTACCCATAAGTTCTGTAACTCCAGAGAACCCTAATACAAGGAGCAACGCTCTTCTCGTCCCTGTAGTGCTACCAGGGCCTCTGGCCTCATCTCTGGYCATCCTTCTCCTGYCTCTCAGGCCTYCTTCATCTATTTYCCACCATGTCCAAGCCAAAAAAGAAGGAGCCACCAAGGAGGAGGGCTGCGACACCCAACTGTAAACCCTTATGTCCCGAGAGCAAAATCCTCCCACAGATGCCTAATGGGCTCCTTTTTGCATCCCATTGTCTGAAACCTTGTCACCTAGCCACATGTAGTGACCAGGGAAGCCGGGCGGTTTTGGATTTGCCTGAGTTGATTGCTTCCTTGTCTGGTATTTGGGGAGCAGGATTGGGGTAGGGCTTGAGGACTCGCACGGCCTGTGTGGAGGTCTGTCGATTGCTTCCTGAACGTTGGGCTGCATGTTCAGCAGCCATGATTTTACACGGTTTCTCTCGCCCATGGATGATTTCTTTTGCCCATAATGCACTTCCAGCTTATTTTCTCCCCTCAGCAGGCAATCCAACACTGGCTGATTTCCCTGCATCCTTTCAGGCCACCTCAGGACCAACATTTACCCTTTCCTCATGGGACATAGTCGGCCTCTCCGTTCCTATTGTTCCTAACCAGCCTCTGATTGTCCCTGTGGGCGTGCTTTCTTTCTTACCTCTGGCTATTTGTGGTAACCCATGATACTGAGCCATTCAAATATAAGAATAAACTAACCACACTTCAAAGCAACAAAAATTTAGCTCCTCGTGGTAACATCGCTTTAGGTGCTCAGAGGCCACAAGTGAGCTCAGACAGTATTCGAGAGCGCAGGTTAGAATATGCCCCGCATCCAGTTCTACAGTACCATCCCACCACCCCCACCACGTTAGGTTTGCTGCCGAGAAAGATCTATGGAGACTTCTCATGGTACTGCCTGCCACTCAGAACTACTGATGCAAGCTGCAGAGCCCAAGTGTGTGAGTTCTCTGCTCGCTGTCATGGTCATCTACAGACAGAGTCAAGACTGACCACACTTCTCCCCAGAGATAACATTGCTGAGAGTGTGTGAGAGATCAAGTGCACCACTCTCAAGGAATCCTAAAAGTAGGTGAGGATGTTGAAAGTCATCTGTTCAACTTCCTTATAGATGAAGAAGCTGAGGCTTATGGGAACAGAACCTATCGGTCACCAGGCCTTTTGGTGGTAGATGTTTCTCTCCGACTCTTACCTCTCTGTGTGGCTGAGTGTCACCAAGCAGCTTGTCCTCCCCGAGCCTCTTTCTGTCTCACTCATGTCCAGTTCAGTGACAGGAAGTTGTCCTCCGCTTCTGAGCTCACTATGTAGCTGTGCCCAAGAGCACTGAGGAAACAATGGAGGGTGTAAGCCCGTCTTCCTCAGTGGCTGTTGAATTGTCAGATCGGCAGGCGACTCCAGCTGGCTCGCCCATATGTACTAGGGACCAAAACTGGGTCCTCTGTAAGACAGCACATGCTCTTAAGCACCTAGCCATTTCTCCAGCCCCATGAGACTGCAGGCACTGATGGCAAGCAAGGTGGAAAGATTCTTTTTGTACTTAATGAAATTGTCACAATRCCCCGAGGCTATAGATCGCAATAAATTCTTRATAGCCTAGAATTCTTTTCATGTTTAAACAAAACAAGAAAATTCTTAATTTAGTGCCTCATTTTATATATGTGAAGACCGAGACCCCAGAGCCCCAGTGCTCACAGTGGCCTTCATTTGCCCTTTATTTAGAAGAATCTGGGGTCCGTGTTCCCTGGGGACCATTTACAGAACAGTCTGATCAGAAGCTTGGAGATGGGCTAGCATGGGCTAGTGGTGCTGCCCTGCTTGTCACCTCTCAGCTCCATGCCTGCTCCCTGTCTCTGCTCCTTGTTCTGTAAGATGTGTTACCAGCCACTGTCTGGAGCATCGAGGGGCAGCATTGCACAGCGCGTCAGAGCTCAGGCCTCCCACACRCKGCAGAAGTGTTTTCTTCAGAAAACAGTGGGGAACTTTCCACACAGTGCATGCTAATCCTGAGCTTTGGACTGCTGTGATGTCAAGTACCAAAGYGACGTGACCTTTGGGAGGGTCGCCAGCTTGCAGAAGTCTTCCTCACCCCAAGCCTCTTTATCTCACTCCCTCCTTCCCTTCGCAGCTGTGGCGTTTCAGGAAGGATTTGTAGGCTCTTTTCCACTGCCCCATTCTAACCTGCAGGCCTTCCTTTTCTTGATATGTCATGTGGCAAAACAAAGTAAAGCAAAACTCCAAGCCTGGTGAGAGAGGGCCCACCCATAATCTCAGGAGGCTGAGGCAGGAGGATCAGAGTTCAAGGGCAGACTGTGCCACATTGCAAGACTTGTTTAAAAGAAAAAAACTAAAAAGTAAAATGTCATGCTGGATACTGACACCCCCTGTGATAATAATTCTGCTGTTGGCTTCTGGCCATTTGAGGGAAAGTGGGTGACCTTGCAGATAGACACGTGATCAGTTGGAGAGTCAGGGTAGTGTCCTGCTATTGATTTATATGTTTTCCAAAATGATTTTTGTTGTGTAAAACACATACTTGCACCTCAGCACGGTTAAGATGGTAAGTTTTGGTTATGAGTTTTCCTCTTTTGAAACTGAAACCCTTAAAACCATTGACACCCTTCCCGACCCCGGCCCACACTAACCTTTGTTCTACTTTCTATTTCTATGAATGCAGTTACTTTAGATGCTTCCTGTGAAATCGTGCAGCATGTCTTCCTGTTTCAAGTTCATTTAAGTAGTTTCCTCTAGCCGGCTTATGGCAGGTTTTCCCTTTCAAGGTCAAATTATACCCGCTGTGTTGATCGGCCACGGGTGGCTTTGCTTGTGTTGACTGGACTTTTTTGGTTCCCATCTCTTAGCTGTTGTGACTAACACTGCGGGGAACCTGGGTGCAAATGCCAGATCATATGGCCCTTGTATTTTTAATGTGCCACACTCTTTTTCACAGCATCAGTGCCTTCCTGGTGCCCTAAAGTTCTATTTCTACACATACACATACACACACACACACACACACACACACACACACACACACCCTACCTTTGCTACTTTCTGGTTAATTTGATAGTGGTCAGTCTAGTGGGTATGAGGTGATTACCCATTGGGGCTCCCCTGTGACCTGTTTGGCTAACAGTGATTTTGTGACGCCCTTCTCCACAGTATATGCAGGTATAGCATAGAAGAATGACAGCATCTCCCTGACGATAGTAGGGATGTGGACCAGTCAGTGGAAGCTGCAATCACATAGGATGCAGACAGCCTCATCTCTTAGGGGCTTTAGAAGACAAAAGTAGGCACCTGCCCTGCAAATGTCAGCCACATTGCTTGGCTTTGTTTTCTGACACAAACTCTTGCAGTGTAGGTCGGGCCAGCCTTGAATTTGAAGTCCTCCTGAGGGCTCGGATTATAGGATTATAGGCTCTACGGCCACACCTGTGTTCAGCTTACTTTTAACATCACAGAGACGGTCATTTTCGCAGAAGAGTCATATTGTCAAAAAGAAGTCTTCTGGCCCCTTAGGCAGTGCATGGTTGCCTCTGCCTCGGTCTGCCGGCCGCCTCAGCAGTGAGGATACCCGCAGACAATGATGTCTCCTAAGTTGATATATCCTGGATGTTTGCCCAGTCAGGAAAGTCTTAGTGCTGGGTTTTCCATGGAGAGAGGCCACAGTGTCGCAGTTAACAAGCTGACTATTATAGAGGTTGGGGGAAGAACTGGGTCCACTATTTTGAACTTCTTGTTTCAATGCATGGACTTCCCGTCCCTTCTCCCCAGCAAGCACAAAAGTGTTTCCCAACTCTCAGGCTTCCTATCAGCGTCGGGGGAGGAGGAGGAGGGCAGCAGAGGTCCTGGCTACAGCTGTTAGCCACTCAGGCATGGAGTTTTCCTCCAGGCCTGCGCTCCAGCAGGGTCCAGCAGCGACTTAGCTAAAGGTCCCTGTGGGAATCCTTCCGGTTGTTACCCCGCCATAGCTKYYMTRRYTYTTCYSWTKYTYMCMYWKTTCMYMCMTKYMCTCCC
>BDUI01012766.1:26673-43299 GCA_002335545.1 Apodemus speciosus | reverse complement strand
ACTCTACTTCACAGCCAATTCTTCTTCCCTAAGGGACTTCTCATCAAGTTATGTGGTCCCGGAATGAAGAAAGTAACCAATTCAGCTGTCTTTCTGAGGCAGTTGGTGGACAGCGATGTTAGTGGTTCCTCCCTTGGTCGTCCTGGTGTTCACAGAACATAGAAACTCGGAGCTAATGAAATTTAAGAAGTCTCGGGTGGTGTATGATTCAAGCAGTATGAAGAAAAGATTCCTGCTACAGTGTCAAGAATCACGACATGTGATCTGGCCACTTGAGTCTTTGTTTTATTTACTCTGTCACAATTGTCATCAAAGGTTCGGTTACATCTCTATGTCCTCTGGCATTCTGGTTCCTGCTTTCAAGTTTTCTTGTTTAAAATCAAGTGCTAAGTGAATGGTGAAGTCTCTCTCTCTCTCTCTCTCTCTCTCTCTCTCTCTCTCTCTCTCTCTCTCTCTCAAAACAAAACACATTTCAGGTTCTCCAAATCATACCTACTGTAGTAACTTGTCAAAATCCCAGGGCAGTTTGGGCCTTAAGGATATCTGTCCACCAGTGAAGACATGAAGATGTTTTTCTGACCAGCAACGACTCTAGCTTTCTGTCAGAGCTTTCTACTTTCTGGAATGTTCGAGAGTAGCAGGCTCTTTTGCTCTGGCACAGAGGAAAGCAAAGCAGGAGGAACCAACAGAGAGAATCTCTCTGAGACAGTGGCTCYAGAGTTCTCTTGGAAGATGCCACGTATGATAGAGATTAGCAGGACTGGCTTCTAGTCTGGACTCCGTGTTTGAGCTCAAGGAAGTCATAAGTCAGATATCTATTAACTGGCCCTCAATATGATCCTTTCCTACTGTAGGATGAGAGGTGGAGGATATGGCTTTTAATAAGTGATGATGGGCTGTGCCAATGATCACATTTTGAAGCAGCCTAACTAGTATTTTATTTCATGACAAAACAGCTAAAGAGGGACTATTAACATGAATAAATTAGAAATTGATGCATAGAAAAAGAATCATGGAGCATCTCTATAGAAAGCCAGTGGGGGGGGCTGCAACAAGGAAGGGAAAAATATTGTTGAGAAATGCAGAAGTCAAGAGAGAAACTCTCGACTAGGGAAAGCAATCTGATGACTTTGTAGCCAGGCCAGTGCTACTGCTGGTGACCTGGGGGTGCTTGTATTGCCGTCTGATACAGTTCACACTGGTCAAAAGGAAGGACAGATGACTTTTCCAATGTCTCCAAGGAATGGAATTATACATAAAAGGGCATACTAATTATCAGTTTGTAGAAAATGCAGGGGGCAGAGGACAGAGGACAGAGTACGTGTTGGTCATTAATCTGAGAATTCAGGCATCAAAATCAAACTAAGGGAGCCCACATAGGACAAAATGCAGTAATTGCATAGCACATACATTCCGAGATTAAAAAAAGAATCAAGAGGAAAATCTATAGATTCAAATAAACCAGAGAGAGAGAGAGAGAGAGAGAGAGAGAGAGAGAGAGAGAGAGAGAGAGAGAGAGAGAGGAGTGTGTTTTGGAATCTGAAAATTGTGATGCCTAACTTGTGATGCTAAAATCCCTGGAGAATGACATTATATTTATATACTGAAGTGCATGAGCAGTAGATATGTACTGTGGAGGAATTATTACACCGTATTTGTGTCATAATGGCACTGTGACCACTGAAAGGTCATCCTTTTTAGGAGTACCTCATCGAGATACATATAAAATAATCAAATTGTGGTGCTTGGTTTAGGATGATGGAGGAAGAGGACCTGAGTAGGGCTATAATTGTTCTTAATGGACATTATTATGTTTCTATTTATTTGTTCTGTCTGCACGATTGTGTGTGTGCACACAGGCATGCCCTGGATTGCCACAGTATTTGTGCAGAGGTCAGAAAACAACTTGTGCACGTCCATTCTGTCCTGTCACTAGGTCCCTGTGATGAGCTCGGGTCTTTGGATTAGCAGCACAAGCACCTCTACCTGCTAAGCCCTCTCACAGACCTTAGGGTATTGGTAWGTTTACAAACCCAGCAAACATATCAGCATGACTCAGTGATTACAGAAGCTTCAGGATCATTCTAGCTTTCTTGTCTACTCTTGAATGTATTTAAAATTCTTGTTTTATATCGCAAAGAAAACAAAAATGTAGTTGACGGCGATGAAATAAAAAATCTTTAAGATGCTAAAAGATTGTTTGGGGACCATGATGATTTCAACTCCTCTAAATTATAACCCAGAGATTGCTAGCCAGCATTCACAGAAGAGAAGAATGCTGATAACCAGAATCCTTTGGGAAAGGAAAGTACCTTTCCTCGAAAGACAGATTTTTCATAAGGTTCTCTAAACCACTGTTAAGAAAATACCAAGTCCAAGAAAAAAAAAACACCGATTCTGAATTTTTTTTTACCCTGATAATTTGTGGTAGGTTTCTTTATTTTTTGAATATAAAGTGACAGAAATAATTTGCCATTAGAAAAGAGAAAGGGTCTTTGTCTATATACAGCTTTTATACATCACAAAGGTTTTTCTTGTTTTTATGTTGTCTTTTTTTAATTCATTTTAATTTTTGTTCCTGCATCATTTGAACAAGTCCAAACTGGAAATCTATACAGCTCACAAAAAAGCCCTCCACCCGAGAGACCCCCCACCCCCACCCTACCCCAATGAGAAACAAGATAAAACAAAAGAATGAAATCAACTTATTTCAATTGTTAAAGGTAAGTCATTTGCTTATATATATACTTGTATTTTTTTTCAAGTTCAAACACCAAAATCCAAGAGAGAAAGAAAAAAATAAATAAAAGACCCAGTCATCCGCCCCTCCCCCCACTCCAGAATCTCAATTGATCCCTGCATGTCCAAAATAAGAATTCGATATTTACAGAAAGCAAAAACAAAAAGACCAAACCAAACAAACCTAAAATAACTTGGAAGTGAATGGGCTGGGGGATCTGAGGGTCAAGAGGAGGGAAGGCTGGCCCGGGGAGGAAAGTGGGATCTGGCCTCACAGAGTCCAGGCAAGCTTCCTGTGTCGGGAAACACCACAGGGGGAAGCTGTGACCATTACCCCTCCCCAGGAACGACTCCGGGAGGGCTGTGGTTCTGAGACTGCGGCCCAAGCCACTGTGGGTGCGGTCTGTGTTTCCACCATCAGCCCTTCACACTCCTGCTCAAACTCAAACACACACCCACAGGCACACACGCACATGCTTCGGCCATTGTGGCTAAGAGTACTTATGACATCGTTAGAGCCCTGGAAGCAAAGAGATTACTTTCCTACAGGTAAGAGTTCATCGTCCTATCCTGTGTCTTCTCTGGCCCCGTGCTAAACGTGCCAGCTAGCTCCCAGGATGTTTCCACAAATGCAAGGGCTAACGCTAAGGTATGAATGCAGGGGGTTGGTCACTGGGGTTACAAAGCTCCCACTTAGAATTCCTTCTCCTATGTTCAACCTCTCCACCGACTTGACGCAGATTCGTACCTCTTCACGCCCAGTTGGGTTGGTGTGACTGCCGAAAGCAAGGGGAATCTCAGCAGGTGGAAACCAGGCTGTGCTCAGTTTACTTTCGAAAGGCTGGGTTCCTGCTGGACAGGAAGTAATGCAGCCAGGACACATCCCGCTGTAGCTCTTGCCTCCCTGTTCTTTGCTAAAGGAGTTCTAGCCAGCATTGGTGCATAAAGCATGGAATAAGCCCTTGAGTTGGCTGTAATACTACTATCCCAACATGGAACTGAAGACCGGCATTAGATGAACCCCGGTGGACACCAGCTAATCTTTGAGAGGAACGTCAGRAAGGATAAGACCGAGCTGAAGGGTGCATATTCCCTGGTGAACAGTGATGCTGAACCAGCCACTGCCCTTCTGATATACCTTGTCTCCTGTTCAAGATWCTTTTGGGTCAGGAGAACTAGAAATGCCTATTGTCTCTTCGAATTATGATTTCCTGAAGGCCCATTAAATGAAATAAGACCTGTCTGCCTGGTTTCAGACATAAGTGAAATGTTCTGGAGAAGGCAGGATCGAGTTTATATTTGCTAAATCKCCAGATGCTACAAATCCCCTACCCCACCCTCTGCCATGTCCTTTGGCCAAACTTATTTTTTCCAGTATTATCTTCAAAGTACCTCTCCCCCTCAGCCCCCTCCATGCAGCYTCACTCAAAACTAGTCCTCCCTGACCCATCATCCTAATCATCGAAAATGTCCTCCTTCCAAAGCTTTTAAAGGTGTCCAATCATTTCCTAATGCTCCTGGCCTATTGTTCTCTGTCAGAAAAGAAAACACACGATAAAAATGATCAGTCAGAGGAAACCTTCTTTTGCTAGGGTTGGGCAGAAGCAAAGCTGTTCGCTATTCTCAGAGATTTCTTTTAAAAGAGGAACAAAGACTAAGATAAGTAAGCACAAAGAATCCTGATTCCCGCCCCCACCCTCCAAGGAGAGCAACTTTAGTCTGAAGCTTTTACAGGAGGATGGGGAAGGTTGACAGTGGGGCGTGGTCTTTCTGGAAGTGAAGAGTCACAGGGCAGTTGTCATTTAAGGGCTCACGTCTAAAGACACCTATGACAACAGGCACAGCCAAACCAGGAGTGGACGTTGATGCAGGTAATTCCAGCAATCYGGAGGCTGAGGCAGGAGGATTGGACTTTGTCTCCAATCAAATAAATAAGCAAAAGTAGAATGTTGCGGTAGAACTTTGGAGGCAATTAAAAAGCAGGTGCAGGGTGTGGAGATGCTGATGAACCTTTACACAGTGCCACACGATGCTGGCCAGGCCTTGTCTAGCATGGGCAGCCCTGCCACTTCAGTCTGATAAAGACAACGACCAGCACCAACTTTAGCTGCCCATAAGTTTGGCCCAGGAGAGTCACTGTGAGGGACCTGCTCTGACCTCTGTCCGCTGGTGAGCATGTCCATCTCCTAGCTTGGCCCAACTTCCACCCCTCCCAGCTGCCATCCCTTGCTGTTAATCTGGGCACCCGCACTGCTACACATGCCCTGAGGATTTCTGCCACCTTCTTGGCTCTTCCTTGAGGCTCCAGCAGTCCTACTGAGTAGTGTGCACTCCTGACGCACACTTGTCACGGCGCCAGTCTAGAGGTGACTTGCTTGCTCCTCGTTGCCATTCTCAGACCATTCCGGCTCTCTCCCTTAAAACAACACAGTGGCCAAATCTAGAGTCCAGTGCATCAGGCAATCCTAGCTGTTCTCCTCTGCCTGGTTTGATCACTGARACCGTCCTGAATTGTCCCTTAGCTCCCTTTGTATGTCACAGAAGAATCATCAAYCAAAACAGACATAACCCCAAATCTATCTACCTACTTGCATCTGTGAYYGGTACCACAGTCTTTCCATTATAAACAGCCTGTAGAAACCTACATCCAGCCTTCTGTTTGTGCRTTGGATTCTATTCCCTTAAATTCATCATAGACATTACCCCTGTCAGCATCTTCTCTTTCTAGGAACTACCAATTTCTTGTCTCTACTGGATCATTYGGGTCATCACAAAATGGGCCATTTCAAACATACCTCCCTGGGGAACTCRGAGCTTRGATAGCCTGGGGTGTAATCTGCTTTCYACCTGGATGTCTGCTAAATCTTAAATCTTAAAGTTACTAGAATATGCGAAAGATTTCCTCTCAGCAACACATGAACCTCAGGAGACTCAGTCTCTGTGCTCACTCCCAGCTCCTAAACCACCCAGGCATAGGGTTTCAATTCAATAAGCAACCTTAGAAGGATAAGGATGCCCTAGAACTGCGGACAAAGGTTTTCCAACTACAGTCTCAAAGAAGAGTAAAGTAAAATGAATGGCCACTAAGGGCTCCTCTTCCAAGAAAATAAATAAAAGTGAAACCCTGGATCTCTGTCTGTTACTTACGCAAACATTGGTGTGACAAACATGGAGCTCATTTGGAATCTAAGAATCGATGCTAGGTTTATTATTATTTCTAATAATTAAAAATGACCCTAACTCTCATTAACTGGTTGGTCTCCGTCTCTTTCCTTTCCTCTGCTTGTCCTGAGGTGACTACTTCCCAAACGCCTTCTGCAACTGTAGAATTAGCAGACGGAACACTCGAGAGCATTACTTCACACTTTTAACAAAGTTGGTTCAGGAACACACGATCTATCTCCCTTCAAAGAGGTTTTACAGCTTAAGAGATCAGGTCTGAGTCAATGAATTCCATGTTAGTATGTGTAAGAATCAGGATTAAGGCAGTCTGTAAGATGCCTGTTTGTAATTGAATCCACTAATTTCCTTTCTGGAGTAAACAGTAATCAGATTATAAAACTTGGTGTTTTCACTGGGATGGAAAGATGTAATTTTAGTTAAAAGATTTTTCTCTCTCAAAGGTGACCTAAGTTTATGATGGCAAGCCATGCTGAAATTACAGATGAAGAAATAAAAAAGCATGAACTAACTCTGTTCTCTTGATTCGCCTTGCCTCTGTGCCCTTTGGCTTCTCAAATGGAGTAATTCCAATTTCAACAATCATGTGGCTTTTCTCCTCAGAATATTCTAGACTAGAGAATGGAGATGGTTAGGAAGAGTGTTCCTGAGGTCTGTAGATGAGCTCTTGAAGACTCAGGGTGTATTGCTTATCAGTACCTTTCTGCAAGAAAGTCTGCGAGTGTTTCTAAAATCAATCCACTTCCATGTCTGAGCAGTGAGCAGCAGCAGGCTTCTCCTTCCAATAGAGCTCATGAGGGGTGTGTGGGGATGACAGACAATATTTTTTAGTGGGGATAACCAGAGTGTCTTGGTGTGAATATTACCCCCTTTCATCTTTCAAACTATCCAGCTCCCTTTACCCAATTTCTTTTGCTTCTGGAATTTTTCTCAGCTTGGTGAAAAACATTCTTTCAAAACCACACTCTGTTCTACTGGTCGCTGAATTTATTTCTCATCTATTTTTTTCTCTCATTTTGATATATTATAAACAATTCATAACAGGCATGCCACAGCTCCTTGGTGGAACGATTCAGAAGGCTTCCTCCCTACTTAGAGCCGAGCTGGAGAGAGTGCACTGCCATCACCATCAGTGTGCCCAAATGAAAACAAGCACTCTCCATGCACAGATCCGGGGCCTTGAACTGACAGAGGAAAGGAGCGTTGCAGGAAAGGAGAGCTCGAGTGAGAGATTAATGCCTCCAGGCGCACAGAAACCATCTTGACCAAAGCCCATGTGCACATGCTCAGTGGCTGCTTAATATTCGGGAGCACAGCTCTCCCCTTCACAAGTCCTCAGGCTCCCACTTGATGGCATTCACTTTCCTGGCACTCGACCTTGAGTTGAAGCATTTGAGGACAAGGCCTTGTTTGCCTTCTTTCTTACTATTTCCTTTCAACTCCTTTCCAAATTAAAGAGTAACGAGAAAGCCAGCGAGAAATTATTCTCAGATCATTTTTCTGAGCAGCCTGGCTAAATAAGAACTCAGTTGAAGGAGCACATTCTTCATTAACAGGAGAGCAAGGTAGAGATGGAGACCCACATCAAGAAGTGGTGTCGGGAGATATGGCAAGAGGCGGGTAAGGAAGGATTTCTGTGGAAAGAACTGGAAAAGCTATTGTCAATGATAAAACCCAGTGGTCAATGGGTATAAAATAAGTATTTGGGGGTCAATTTCCTAACCTATCTGTCATTAGTGTGGTAGTAATGGCTTTTAAGGAACAGGGATTCAGGGGACAGAGGGACTGCAGACAGACAGAGTTAGATTCCCCAGAGATGACTGGGATTTAGTAGAACACACTGATTTTACTCATCCTTTCMGTTGTTGTTGTTTAATTATTTATTTTATGTCCATTGAGTGCTGTATCTGTATGTATGCCTGCATGCCAGATGAGGGCATCAAATCCCTTTCATAGATGGTCATGAGCCACCATGTGGTTGCTGGGAATTGAACTCAGGAATCAGTGCTCTTATCCACCGAGCTATCTTTCCAGCCCCTGGTTTCACTACTTCTTAGTAAATTTCTGTATTGTATTTTGCCAGTATGATGTTCGATTGGTGGTAACTGTGCAGATTAATTTTATCATGTGGCAGATAAGATGGGGAAAGAAACAAAGATAGGCAGAAGGCAGTCCCAGCTGCCTGAGGATGCTTGGCTTTTGGTCTTGGTCTGATTTATCTCTCTGGGAAGAAGCACATTTGGCATCCCAGGGAGTGAGCAGAAGATACAGAGAACACTGGTAGACCATCTTGTTTCATTGAAATAAAGATGCAGCACATCTATAAAAGCCTCTCTGACTTCCTGATTAGATTACAAGTTACTGGGCATGCGCATTTCCAAGGAGGCCTCTCTTCTTGGTGTTGACACACATTGCCCATTTCCAACCTCCACCCAGGTATCTATCTTCATCCAGCAGGCCTTAAAACCAAACAGGATTTTAAGGATTGTTCTTCAATAGAAGTGGCAGATAACAAGAGGCCAAGGGAAGGATATAAGTTACCCCAGGGCTCAATGACCAGTAGGTAAGCTTGGCCTGGGAATCTGCAATATGAGAGGAATTATGTTCTGTCCTCAAGGTCAGCAGCTAGGAATTCAGGTGCATGGGCACACTGCTGCTGAGGAGAGAGTCCCAGACTCTGCAATTGACTGTCACCTACTCCTGTTTCTGTCTGTGCACAGGAAACATCTGTGTCAGGTATAATACCTTCAAAATATGAAGCTACGGGGATTCCGTTTATACGTTGTTTGGCTGCTTTGGGACTTTCTTTCTAAGACATTTTCCGTAATGCTTCTCCGATCCGTACTGCGGGCAGCTGGGCTTGAGGGTTGCCATTTTCATTCCCACTTTAATATTTAATATTAAGCACAAGGGCTTTGTKGTTTCAATTAAGTAATTCTCCGTCCATGCCTTTAGGGTGTCTGAATCTTCTTTCCATTCTACCCCATAATRAGGAYGAGCCTAGCACCAGAGAGGGGATCGTCATCTCAGGGGAATCAAATGCTCCCATCCCCATCAGATCTTGGCCCTGTTATCTGTTAGTAAAGAGCATCATGATATAGGTAATGCAAGAAGAATGACAAAGCCATCGTGGCATCAAGGTAGGACAAATGGGCTGCCCCTTTTCTCAGTTTGCTGTSCATACCAACATGATCTTATTCCAGAAAGCAGGAGGTGAGCACGTGGSAGAGAAGCTCTATTTGTCACCAACTTGATTCTCAACTTTCAGTTTGAGGAGCATTCACGTGCTGGTCTCACTTCCTCCGGCCACGCATGAGAATGAGCAGCAATAGAAGGTCGCGAGGGGAGACCTTCAGTTATGTTCGTTAAACTATTTACCATTATAATCTCGGGGTGAAATCAAAGTCTCACAATGATTTGCTGCAGACATTACTGCTCCCCTTCCTTCAGGATGCCAATCATTATTTATTATGGCTCCGGGGGACAGCRGGTCTTTTGCCAGAAGTTCMTTGCACATGTGAGCTGTACTATACTTCTTGTATATAATGTTTCCAAAACCAACACAAGCCTTAGTATTAGTAGTAGGATATGCTTGAATGTAGCTAATTTAGATACAATTACCCAGGGAAAGAATGGAAATGATTCTCTTTTGAAGTTGCCGTCCCTGTGGGCTAGCTCCAACTCCGGACATCCTCAGCATTTCATTACCACCTCACACATATTCTTAATCATCCCCTTCCTAAGATACTAATCTGGGAGGTTTGGGCTGCACAGATTCCATATGTAAAATTTGAATAATAAAAGTTATTCCCCATGTCTGACTTCACAAGATTCAAACATCTTGATTTGCTCTTCAAATTTCCTACATTACAGAAAAAATTTCAATCTCTGTTTTGCAGGTTCCTGCTTTGTTCTACTATTTGGTTGGTTTCTGTAGACTAATGGATTATGGGAAGCGGGCAGAAGAGAAATCTGGGAAGATGAATTTTATGCAAAAGATGTGGTTAAGGCAGATGCCTGGATTTCYGACTTCCCTCTGCCRTTTGGTATTAAAACCTTGCAGTAGGGGAGTTACCCGTGCCGCRTGACTTTCTGAGACAGACTGGGGTACAAAATCCAGACAATGCAGTATAGAAGCTTTGACTTACCAGTGCATTTGTACTTCAACGTGTTCGTCTGTACAACTAAACTTCATCACATTTCCATGTCCAAGGAGGCTATCTGGAGAAATGGTGATGGTAAATTTTCCTATATCCCCATACAGRTTAGTTTGGGTTACTTAAAATATAAGCCAAATATGGCGAAGATGCAAGTGAGTTGCTGGCRATTCCACAAACACTCTTTTCTTCAAAAAGGCAATTGGCATCATGCTAGAAACCACTAGTGCTCTGGATTGTCTTTGTGGCATTAGCTAAGAATGCAGAAGGGCCGGCCTTTTACATGTCTTTGTGATTAATTTCTTTGCCGTTTACCAAGACTGAACTCAAATAAGTCAATAACCTAACTCATTGCCCTAGTCATTTAAAAGGCCCAAGAGTCTCAAGGACTGTGATAAAATGATTATTTCCTCTGGTCCAAGATGCCTTATTATGTACATCTTGGTCATCAAAGGACAAAGTGGAGGTATTAATAGAACTAGACTGGTCAGGCTCTTGTTTAGGGCCATTAAATATCATGTATACATTAATGTTCTGTACATATCTTAGCTTCTTATCCTAATTGTGGTGTGTGTGTGTGTGTGTGTGTGTGTGTGTGTGTGTGTTTGAGGGGTGGTAGTGAGATACACAAACATGAAAGTACTCATAGTAAAGGGATCATCTAATTACATGTAACTATGGGAAGGACATGGGGCCTATTTGTAAGTACTATTCAGACAGAGGGACAACAAAGTGGCATCATCTGTGTCTTGCCAATGTTTCTTATGCCACATCTAAAAGGAATGTTAAAAATAGACCTGATTTCAAAAGAAAATGACTATTGATCATAATTAACTACAATTAATTAATTAGAATTAAAATGCGGCAATGACTGCTACACAAACTAGTCTGATTAGGACTGAGGTATCAGAAAGGCATGGTGTTTTGTTTTTTTTTATTTTGTTTGTTTTAAAAGGAGAAGAGAATCTCTTTGGAGCTAAATAATACCATCATCTTAAGGAAGCAGGCCCCTGTGCGCTTTCCCATCACTCTGATCACAGCTCTTCCCATCAGAGCCAATACTGTGAGCCTGCTGCAGCCAAGGAGTCACGAATTTGCAAAGGTTAGCATTCTACAGCTAGGATGGTAGGACAAACTGTGCCCTCTGTGCCCAGGGTGGTGAGCAACAACTCTCTGGGTGTCATCCAAAGGACTAGAGCAATGACTCAGGGATAACAAGTAATTAGACTTCCTCTAAACATCTAGGATCTCATAAATGAGGCTGGGTCCAGCCTCCTTACCTCAGGTACAGAGTTCTCCCTGGATACCTCCCTTGGCATTTCAACAATGGCTCAAACAGCCTAAAGTCCCCCAAGTACTTTGAAATGTGCCATTAGGAAATGCTTTGTAATATACCCTAGATCTGATCTGTCTCCCTTCTGCCTCTCAGGTTACAACCAAAAGAGGTAAACAAAAGGATGATTYTCCCCTCATTTGGGAGACTCCTGGAAATCATGCTCCAGTGTTAAGGTGAGTTTTTGCAAATTGACTGTGGTCAAAGGAATGGGCAGGTCTGGTCATTTGGGGGTTCTCTACTTCCTGAAGGGAACCTCAAATCACGGACCAACAGGCCCTTAGTTGTTCTTGTGACATGAAGGAGACCTATTATGGGCCTCTTATTATTTGCCTTCATTGTCCTTTACAAGTACTGGGAAATAAGTTTTTACAAAAACTACAATAAGGTAATATAAAATAACCATGTAAAACTGCATACATTTTGTTGACGCATCCATTGGTCCAGCAGAAATTCATGGATGCCCTTCTTTGAGAGAACAGCTGTTTCTCCTCATCGCCACGAGTTAGTACGAGACTGCTCCTCTGCTTAAACCAAATGTCTCATAATATCATAAGGTGGACTTTGCTCTAAAATGTTAATTGTCCCCATTGCTAGGATTAATATTATCTGCATCTATTAGAACTGACAAAAAYAAACCCTACTCCTTTAGACTTAACATTTTAATTTTTACTAGATTCCTCCTAAGTTGTCACAGATTTCACCCCAGCTTGCCAATAATAATCTCTCTACCCCTTCCTGTCTTGATGAAGAATGAACTCTGCCAGGTTTTTTGAAAAACAGACTTGTCACTGCCTGTAACATATTTGAGTTAGGTTCACTACAGCATGCTTTAAATTAGCACTCAGTGGCAGAAGATGCCTCCCAAAGGAGAATAATTCATGACCAATGACATCATGAGATTTATAGGGGAAGCCGGGCAGGAGAAAGAAAGAGACTATTACCTGATACCACAGAAGCTTAAGTAAAAGGACAGGACTAGCCCCAAGAGTTCCTTCGGAGGCAGAGACAGACACTAACTAGAACAAATAGGTGGGATTGTTAAGTAGAACTCAGGGACCAAAGGTAACAGTGAAGGCGGCAGGGAGATGGAGGAACAAGAGGGTCATCAGGCCAGCGGTGATACACTCTACTCCAGGGCAATGAATCTAATCACATCTACAGAGAAACAAAGGAGTGGAGACACTAGAATCCTTCTGGTCCAAGTCTTTAAAATCTGGATGTGTTTTTCACTTGAGATGTGCATGTCAGAGGAAATGTGTTTAATAACCTCAGTGCCATAAGCCTCAGAAAGGGCAAGTCAAGAAAAGTCATCAAGACAAGAGGACAAGCAGAACAAACAGCCCCTGACTGACCCCAGGTCTGGCCCACCTGGTTACAAAGGTGGAAACTTCCAGCACTCAGTACAATCCTATTGGACCAGTTCTTGAGCTTATGTTGCAACAAGGCCTTCTGTTGGTAAAAGGGTCAAAACAACTCAAACTGTCTAACTCTTGAAGAAAAGACCTGTCAATCCCAGCATAGGTCACACTGTGCTCACTCAGGAAGGTGAGGCATCCCAACATCAGCTCTACTCACGGCATCTGGAAGGTCCTGATACCTCACATTTGATCCACATCCTTCGAGGTCTAACCTTCTGACATTTACTTTGTGTTCATCCATCACTGCAGAGACACATTAATAGCCATTAAGTAGCCGAAGAAGAAGGACTTCAGAGCATGAAGCATGACTTGGAAAAAGACAGATTTCCACTGGAAGTAAGCACATGGAAATGCACTCATGTGCTGTGAGTGTATTACTGAGGCTCTGTGTGGAGAAAAAGAGAAACATGGAGTTGGCGGGGTAAGGACTCATCCTTATGTATTCCAGCAGATTCAAATATCTTATGGGTAAAATAATCGAACTCATTTTCTATTGTTATTTATAATATCAAATATTCACTAGTGTTCTTCATATATAAGACACACAGTTAGGTAATATAGGAAACAATAGACCAGTAAATGTATGGCTTGTTCAGAATCTACTAGGGTAGCATGCACAACCAAACCATTACGAGGATGGTATCTGATGAGTGCTGCCCGGGAGATAAAACAGCATGTCATGGACATTCATAAGATGCTTAATTTTTTTTGTGCAGTGCTTGTGAAGAGGAATGGATGCCGTAGTTGTTTGTCATTGTCTTTGAAGACTTAGATAGAAGAAGTGGATTATATAAGAGAGGAGCGTGAGGAGAGTTGGGAGCAAGGAATTTTGGGAGAAGAGTAGTTTAAGATACAAGCCAATCTGGCTGACTAAAGAATAAGGGACAAGATTGTAATTTAACTGTCCTGCCACAAGGACAACACAAAGGAACATGACCATCAATCAGTCCTGCTTGTTGGAAAACCACGGCCAGGGAAGCTCATTAAACTTTCTTCTGGGTTTAGGGATGACGTGCACTAGCTATAGTTAGGACATGCAAGCTGATGAGAGTAGACTGAAATATAAGCTCTTCGAACAATGATGTACAACACTGAAATCATCAATGAACGGAAGAGCTAGGAGGAGAAATGGAGGCCAAAACAACTCGAGAGTGRGAATCAATAGGCTTTCCAAATGATTACATGTGCAAAATCAGGGMCATGAAGGAGGCAAAGTTTCTTGGCAAAACCTTAGTGTGGTGACAGAACAGTGGTACAATCAGCCAGAAGGAGACTTCCTAATTATGTTGGTTTGAAAGGGTCAGTCTGGGTATTTGGGTCATTCTAAAGTGAGATCCGTGTACTGAGTTGAAAAGAAAATTGGGGTCTAGGAGTGAAGACTTGAATTCACTCAGAGTCACGAATGTTACAGAAGTCAGAAAGAGCGTGAGGAGTTAAGATGGAGAGAGTCAACCTTAGAACACACACCAAATCAAGGCTGAGCAGAAGCAGGAAGCAGCGAGCACACCAAGGACCRGAGAGCTAAGATGCACATCAGAACGTACCGCCTGTTGAGCTCAGGTTGAGGTTAATGTCTAAGTGTGAACTGCTGGGGGGAAAAAAAGCTGTTGGGTTTTGTAGCAAGACGCTCATTGAAATATTGCTGTTCGGTGTTTGCAGGTGAGTAGCAAATTATAGACTCATTGCAGAGCCATGTCTATGTGGACACCAATGTCCACGTTGGGTGTGGATGTAAAGAAAGACTATCCATTTGGGAAGGCTGGAAGAGCAAAGACAAACAGAGGTGAATGGGGGTTCAAGGGTCTAATCAAACGGAGAGAATATTTGCTCCAACAGTTGGTTGCCAGATTTTGTTTTGAGATGAACACAGTCAGCTGGATGGAAGGGAGTAGAAATACRACATGGAGAAGCCCTATTGTCTGAAATGTACCTCAAAAGATCTCAAAGGGGGGGCTGGCGCACAGCGATGGAGAGCGCTCAGTTGAGAAGCGGGCAAAGATGAGTGAAGAATTTCAAAGCTGTGACCTAAGGGGATTTCTGAGCACTAGCTCTACAATGGGTAGTGATTCCAGAAGAAGCGACCAGGGCTTGGCTCTGATGTAGAAATGTTGAATCTCTGTGGTATTCTTAAATAACATAAAGAATATCTTTGACACAAACCCTGAAACCAGAAAGTATTAAACCTGCATGTATAATCAGAGAAGTTTATGCACACCTGTTTATATATACATAATACATACATTTAAATAGTTAATACTTATGCATTTTYAAATCCTGCATGAGCATGACATGCTCCATTTTAAAATCTTTTATATGCTTCTCAGCAGTAGCTGTGGGACATAATAAATGCTCAACACATATTGGTTTAGTTAACTTACATATTTATGTAGGGCTTTTTAATTGACTTTTTCTGTACTACCCCTTAAATAACAACTTGTAAAATGATTATTAACTGATAAACAGAGTTCAGGTTAGAAGACATATCTTTAAAATAATAGTTTTTGTAATGGACTTAGGATTGTGCCCCTTAGTTGTAACTTTGATATTTGCACTAAATACCACTTTCGCTTTTGCCAAAAAAAAAACGGATGCTATACAGCCGCATCCCAAGGCTGTGAGGAGCTCAACCGTCCACTCTACTTTCTACTCTTCCCACTAACACCACCACCCTCCCCTGTCATACCAGCAAATGCAAAATGTGGAACATCACCAGCAGCTCACAATGATTAGCTTTGACATCAATGCACAAGGACACAATGGCAGAGTGATGCACAAGATTCCTAATGTTCTCCAACATCCCAGGCGTCGCTATGATAACCCAATACTCTCAGAGAAGCCACTTCTCCTTGCCTCTACACTGCTACCTAGAGCTCTTGAACCTCATCACTCTCTCCAAGGCAGTAGAAAAGCACAGACTTTCACTTTAAGGCTTTGGCTGGGGTTTTGTTGTGGGAGTAGAGAGGTTATGTTCCAAGCCACAGAACTCACAGAGACTGGATGTGACTGAGCAAATATGGGTTAGAATGGGATGACAGCGTGATGTGCCCTTCTGCCTGTGACTGTAAAGATGACTACCTCCTCAAGCTAGATGGAATCCTAGACCCAGATCAATACTAGAAGCCCTCAGAATGACAAATGTACATTGTAGCAATGACCCAACTATATCATAGGCCCACAGGTTAAATAGCAACTGAGGGTCAATTGGCTCCTTCGCAGGGAATATGGGGAAGGAGACTAGGAAAGTTTAGAATACAGGCAAGACAATTAACTGGAAGATTATTTGATCAGGAACAGAGAGCAGATTCTTCAGTGATTCCTAATGTACACTAAAGGATTATATACTAAACATGAATGACCACTTTTCTTTATAGTTCTCTCTTATCTTATAATTGAGGAGAGGCATCTGTCCTTTGCTTCCCAAGTCACAGTTCTTACCTGCTCTACATGGTGTCAAATTCAGCTGCTTATAAACTATATACATGAGTGTGCGTTGAAGATAACTCCCACGTAGAACTCCTAAGCCAGGCTCCCATGGGCCTTAACTAAATAGGGAGAGATGAGGCATGGCTTAACTGGCTAGTTTTCTGGACCCTTTATCCTTTCTCCCTGCTCTGTGGTTCATGATGCTCCGGTTTCTTCCTCCTGCTGTCGTATTATAGCTTATCCCCAGGAAAAGGAATGAAAAATCCTAATGTAGATTAGGTGTTTAAATGTACAAATCCCTAATATGGCTTAGTATGTCACTCTTCCTGGGAACACTTTCATTACAACAGCAGATGGACAGCTCAGCCCTAAT
>BDUI01012761.1:2708-17510 GCA_002335545.1 Apodemus speciosus | reverse complement strand
AACTTCAGTCATTGTTGACTTCTTATCATTCCTGGGGTAGGGGGAGGACACATTTTTATCATCCTAGTTTCCAAGTTCGCAAATTCTCTCTCTTTCTCTTTTCCCTTCCCCCTTCTTCCCTGCCCCTCCCCCATCACTTCCTCTCTTCCCATCTCCCTCCCCTCTTCCCTCACTCTCCTTGGGTACACTAGGCAAGCGCACCCCACCCTCAGCCTTGGCAGATGTCTTGACTATTAGTCCCTCATTGGGTACATATGTTTCTCCATTGCTTTTTACATTTTCAAAAGTAAGATTTTTAAACAATAACCATTCATCTCAAGGTTTTTCTTAATTTATCTATGTTTTTCTTAATTCTGTAGGTTTACCCTCAGTTTCGTTTGTGCTCTTTTCATTTATGTGAACATGTTTTTATAGAAGGTAGACGTGTTTTTCCCCTGTCAAACCTCCGAGTTTGAATTTTGTTCCTGTACTCCATGGTATTATGGGACATAGCTCAAACTCACTAGATTTATTTGATTATATCGGGTGGGGGGGGGCGAGAACCTAACACATTAAATTAAAAGTTGTAAACACGGGAAATTAATTAGCAATTATAACAAGACAGTCAAGTAAGTGTCTTAGGATAATTATACAACAAAGTGCAATTAAGTGTTGCTTAGTTATATAAATAAGAAATTATGAGTTTCATATTTAAACTAGGCTATGGAGAAATAGTGATTGATGGGGATATGTTTATCTTTACAAATATATTTGAGATTTTAAAAAAATGTAGAATTATGTAATTACTTGGCAAAGTTTTGTGAATAAGTCTATTGCTGATCATCATCCTTGTATGGTAATGTCAAGCCAGAGGGACATACATCACCCTCAGTCACTCTGATTTCAAAATAAGTCAAGGCGAAATCTGAGTGAGCCTTAAAAAAACATTATGAATAAGTTAATATACCAAGTAACCTAGTCAAAAAACAATGATAAAGCCACACCTGGAGAACAGAGGAGGCATGGGAAATAATCAAAGGCTTTCAGAAGAAACTAGTATGGAACTATTATTTGTATGGAGAGAACCCTACCCATTAAACAAGTTTACAAGTGTTGCTCCTGGTGGCTAGCTAAGACAAGGTAAGGTCAGAGCTGAGTGTTTGCTTGTTTCAGGTTTGGGGCTTTATAATATTATTTGATTTTTAAGTAGTTAACCCTTTGAAAAAATAATTTAAAATACGAGAAGTAAAAGAACAGAAAGATAGGCCATGAGTACTGGACACCTTGTGAGACCAGAGCCAGGGCTGTTGGCACTTCCTCCGTCCGCATAGGTTTGTGTGTGGTGGTGTTACCTCTGGTGGGTCTCTATGACTCGGGATAACGTGCTTATTCTTAGTCTGAAAGGAAGCTCAGCCTTGGACCTTTGTCCCTACACAGCCTGTGCACTCTTCAGAGTGTTCTAGCTTGGTGGCACAGGCCTTTAATGCCAGCACTCAGGAGGCAGAGGCAGGCAGATCTCTGTGAGTTCCAGGCCAGCTAGAGCTACACAGAGAAACCCTGTCTCAAAACAAACATAAAAGTGTTCTGATTCTGCAAAGAATTTTAGTTCTGCTCTAGAAACATTTTTAAGATAAATTATATGTGTGTGTGTGTGTGTGTGTGTGTGTGTGTGTGTATGTGTGTGTGTATGTATGTATTGCTACTGGAACATGTCTCAACATCTCCAGCCCCTGTGGCATTTCAGAACACAGTTGTAAAGGAGCTCTCAGCAGAAGTCACTGCTGACAAGGGGCTCCCCAGAGCTGTCATCGGTTTCCAAGTCAAGTTGACTGGCTGATAGGCAGAGGCTGCAGTGGCTTCTCTGAACCAAGCTGTGTTTCATAGCTGACCTTTTAGGGTGGCAGAGAAACAAGATGGCTATCCATGGGGACCATTTTGTTCTCTGCCTTCCCCGTTATCCCCTTCTCTTGGGGGCCTTTCTAATTAGTAGACATCCTTGGATAGCAAGTTAATATTTCACATGAGTTCCTTCATGCTTGACTTAGAAAACCCGTGGTTATTACAATGGACACTCAGCCTCACAAAGCCAAAATGGCCTCTTAGTATCACAGCCAAATTCTGTCTACAACCTACTTTCTTTTCAAGGTCTTTAAGCAACAGAGCATGCCGTTTTATTTCTCTCAAAGAAAGACAGTGCTAGCCCCCTATGGAACAAGGGTATGTATACATAGTCTTCTGGAATTGGGAATGCTGTAAAAACAGCTACTCTTTCTATCATTTCTTCTCAAACACATTAGAAGATTCGGTAATGCTTTGATGGTTCAATCTTGTATTACTTGTATCAAATTTATATGGATGCCATGCTAAAAAAAATATCAGTAGAAAACGTTTATTGCCAAAATGAGGAGCGATGTCTATGTCAGTCATAAGGGTCATCATAATTAATGAGGTGAATTATAGATGCACTCTCTTTCATCGTTAGCTTCAAGTTACTTTCACATACGTGACCCCTGATTACGAGCCGCTTACGAAGTTGAGCTTTATCCTTCAGTCTAAATGTGAATTTTATTTTTGTAAATTCTGCCTTGACTGTCTGATTCTTTTTTAAGTTATAAAAAAAAAGTTCTTGTTTGCTTGAAGGGCATTTGCAGAACTTCTCCATAGCTCTGGAAATGTAACCTCTTTCCTGTCGCTCGGCTTAATGGCCCGCACATGTTTTCTCACTTAAACTTTGCCTCATTTGGCTGTGGTTTCTTTCTGTAGCCTTTGAAACCATTTCTAATGGAAAAATGCAGCTGTGAGCGATTTTTTCCTAAAATGTACATGGAATTAATTTTCCAGGCATTTTGTGCGAGGGCCGCGTGTATCTGGAGGAGAGACTTTGCCAAGAGGCATTTTCATATAAGCAAATGAAAGCGAGAGAGAGGGCAGGACAGTCATTTAAGTGTGAAGCTGCGGCACAGAGAACGGTGGTCAGGGGGAAAGGGAGGAGGAGAAAAATCGCAAGAAGCAAGGAGGAAAGCCATGTCCTGTGGCAGGGGGAAGAGAAAGGAGAAAGAACAGAACTTAGGAGTTCCTGGAAGGGGGAGAAGAACATCCCGTAAGAGAGAAAACATTATCTCCTGGATCTGTTGTCCGTTATTTTAAAAACTGATCATTCTTTGAAAATTGCACATGTGTATTTAACACCGCCAGTCAGTCGTTTCACTTCACGGCCCCTTCTCATCCACTTTTTTCCATGATAAATCCCCCTCCTGTTTTCATGTGTGTTTATCTGTTTGTTCTGCTTGTTTGTGATCCACTGACTTTAATTGGGGGGGGGTTGCTTTCATGAGGGGCTATTTACTGAAGCAGCCCGCAACAGTGACTACACCCTCGAAGAAAATTTCTCTGCCGCCCTAGCAGCCATCCGCCGCGTCCCCGCCACCTATAAAGTTTGAAACGATCAGTCTGCGGTCTGTATCTTCAAAAACCTTGATTTTCTAGAGATCAATGAAATGTGCAATCTGTTGGATATAAATAAATCGGTTTCAGTTATAAGGTCACTTTTAAAATGTCACTATTAAGATTCTTTGTTTTTTATCAACAGTCTTCTACGACCTCACAGTGTTTTTATAGGCACTGCAAGGTTAAACGCTGGTGTACCGCACTGGAGCGACCAGAGGCATAGCTGCCTAACTGCGCATGCTCAGGAAACTGTACCTACACAGGCATGTGTGGCCAGCTCCAGACAGTGAAGACTCCCTGTGTCTGCTCTCTCTCGGCCAGATTTCTACCTCTCATTTTAGGAAGTTCTCAAGGTCGGTAACCCAAATCCAAAACACACAAAAGAAACAAGATGTGTTCTTATTATGAATGTGGAGTTTGGGTGGTACATTTTTCCAGAATTCCCCTCTGGAAAAGCGTAAGCTTCAAATACACGAGGTGCATGCATTGTTATATAATATTTACTGTGTTAACATAGTATAACGAGATTAATAATTTGTAGGACAATTAATGTGGGCCAACAGGTTTCGCTGTTGCATATTAATGATCATTTTACACATATTATACTGATGTAGATGGTTTTATAGTTGACCAAATTGGTATATTTCCTTGGCCCAGTACCATCAAGAAATTACTTTGAGGGTGCACACTATATAAATATTTAAATAAGATTATTTAAATACTGGAGGATACCGCTCATGGACAGAGAACAAAGTGAAGACCGCGGTGAACTGGTGTACGTGAAATCAACACAAATGATTATGTTTGCAAAGTAGTCCAAACTACCTTTGAACTATAGCCTCAACACTTGAAGCTCAGAGAAGATTTTTGAAATACAGCTGAGCGCCTTCAATGAGCTACTGCCGAGTATCAAAAGGTGATTCTTATGAATATACCACAGTGCAGGCGCAACTTCAGTAATTTGAATGTGATTATAGTACCACAAACTATAAAAATTCACAACTGCACATGGTGTGAAAATGTGTATAGGTTCTGAAATAGTCTGAAATGATTTCACGGGGGGCGGGGGGGGGGAACAGGCTAAGAAACGTTGTGATCCATACTTACTCTCTGCCCGCCTGTACCCCGTGTTCTCAAACTCTGACTCTTTGCAGTTCTTATATTTGATATTTTTGTATGTGGTTTTGCTTTCATTCTTCTAGTGTTTTGGCTTATTTGATTGTTTGACATAAGCTTTTGTGCAGCCAAAGGAATTTATATAAACTGATCACACTGAGCGATATTGCCGGGCACGGCTGAGTCTCCTGCAGATTAATAGCTCATCCCGGAGGAAGAATTTGTGCTAGAATCACAGCAAACGCTGATGTGCTGCACCCTGTGCATTACGAAGCTGCTTTAAAACTGGAGAGAGTGAATGTGAGGGCAGTTGTCGTACGGATACAGTTGTATTCACGGAACTGATTTTTCAGATGTTCCATGGAGCTGGAGAGGATGTACAATACAGGGAGGAATTCTTGGCTTACAGAGCCGACTTGGAGCTTTTACCCTGCTTCCTTTTCTTTTCCTGGGGAGACAAGAACAAATATAAAGTATTCCATCCAAGTCCCAGTTTGGTAAATTAATGAAGCACAGGAGCACAAGTGACTCAGTCCCAGGCATAACCAAAAAGCATAGCCACTGTGCCAGCGTGGGTGATGGCAAAGATGGAGCCCCGACCCCAGTCTATGCCCTAGGTCTTCTAGAAGCCCCAAGACCCTGCACTGCTTGGGGACGGAGCCAGAGAGAGGAGGAAGTGCCTGGAACTCTCAGTTGAGGGTTTGGTTGAGCCCTCTCCTTTTCTTCTGTGAGGGGGACACCGACTGTGCTGGTCTCCTGAGGGTTTGTGGGGGCCGTGGCCACCTCACTCCCAGAGGACAGAGTTCCACAATATTGGCTTGTTCTCTGGCCCAGGTCTGGGAGAGTCTTTGCATAGTCAGACCTGCCAGGCACAACCCTCTTTTGCCTGAGTAGCCTGAGGTTTGTCATTAGATATCCTGTAGGCTATTTTCCTCACCTCTCAAATGCCATCGACTCAGGGAAACCTATCCTGGCACCTGAACTATCGCTGCTGCATGATGGCTCCTGCTGCGCA
This sequence comes from Apodemus speciosus, assembly GCA_002335545.1. Classification (NCBI taxonomy): domain Eukaryota; kingdom Metazoa; phylum Chordata; class Mammalia; order Rodentia; family Muridae; genus Apodemus; species Apodemus speciosus. The sequence goes on along the minus strand of BDUI01012761.1, from coordinate 11,953 downwards.
AGCTCCGCGCCCGCCATCGCCTGTCAGAGCTCCACCCCCTCAACACCCCCTGCCTGCAGCTGTTCAGCTCTTACCTTGCCTTTGTTACAGTTTAATGGCTCTCCCTTCTGCTCCCAAACTCTGAAAATCAGAACTTGTGCCCGGTTTTTGTTCTTGGATACGAGCGCCTGGAACAACATCTGGCCCCGTAGAAGGAACTCAAATATTTGTGGAATGATTGAATTTAGCAAATCAGTATTGAATGTCTGCTCTGTCCCAAGATTTGTGCTTAGCACCGGGAATAAAAATGACAGCAAGGCACAGTCTCTAACCCACAAAAGTTTACGTGGCTCAGTTCCCAGGACACCCACCACAGTTTCTGACTCAGAAGATTTTGGATGGAGTCTAGAAAGTGCCTGGTCTGCCAGAGTTTTCATTTCTTTCCCCAGTGTCTTCTGTGCTGGGAGATAAATAGTATTGTCATGGAATCTTTGACCTAAAACAAACCTGAAACACATCTGGCATTGAATACTCCTCCCTCAGATGATGAAGGGATCCTAGGATAAATAGCATGCCCTCTCTGTTTCCCAGAAACACAGACGAAAATGTTTATAGCAGGCTATTGCTCATGTCTTCGCCCAAGAAGTTCTATCATGATAACAAATGCCCAGCATAGAATAGTGAAGTAGGTAGGTGTGAAAGTAGAGATTGTTTCTCTTCCTCGGTGATATACTTTGAAGATTTCTGCTGCCTTCACCTCGACGGCCGTGTTTTAAACTGAGGTTCAACACATCTTTAGATTTTATTTTCAAACCTTAGTAGATGTAATGAATGCTTGGTACTTGAAGATAAAATAGCCTTTAAAGGATTGCATTGCACTTGGGGTAGGCTGGGATAGCACAGCTGTTACTGCTGAAGAGAGTGGTCAAGATGGGCTGTGGGTTCAAGTTGAGACAGTGTGTCCTGATGAAGGTTAATGTGTGGTAGGTGAGACTTAACATGGATCCACAAATGTCTACATTGTTACCAAGACAAATTCAACCTAAGTGTTTGCTTTGTTCATTTGACTGTAGGGCCAGCAGTTAATGGATTGGCTCCTGGGGAGAAAGGTTAAGAATGGAAAACTTTTATGGGTCATGATGAAGTCCCGCTAGGGCACACTTGTTTTGGGATAGAATTCCAAACAAAGCCTGTCTTTACTCTTTGGAGCCACAGAGTGGCCTTATTATTTAACACTGGATTCATCTAGAGCAGGGTTTCTCAACTCTCCTATTGCTGTGAACCTTTAATACAGTTCCTTATGCTGCAGTGACACGCCCCCAATAATAAATTATCTAATTGCTACTTCATAACTAGTTTTGCTACTGTTATGGATTGTAATGTAAATATGTGATATTTAGGATACCTGAAATGTAACCGCCAAGGGGGTCATAACCCACAGGTTGAGAACCACTAATCTAGATCATGGCGGCAAGACTCCCCAGGAATAAGATTATAATCTGCATCTGTGATATTCAGGTATTTTTAGGCAAAAAAAAAACATTAAAACAGATAAAGCTTATTTTCTACAAGCCCAGGTCCCATTTCATGCACATTCTTTTTTYCATACAACTTGAAGTTTTTCTTTTCTTCTCTTCTCTTCTCTTCTTCCTCTCTCCTCCTCCCACTCTGATAAATTACATCTTGACCAGTTTCCCCTCTTCCCTCTCCTCCCAGTCCCCCCCATCTCCCTTCTCTCCTAGATCCGTATCCTTAAATAACATTTTTTACTAGTCCTTTGAGTTTCAAATTTTGTACAACACAGATCATATTCACCTCCACAACTCTACCCAGATCCGCCCATCCTTCCTTATCTAATTGGTGCCTCCCTCCTCACCCCCAAAATGTTTCAAGACTAATTTTTACTGTCCCACATATTCTTGGATGTGTGGTTTCCACTGGAGCATGGTTGACTTATCAGGGTTGCTAGCTTAGAGAAAAAAGACCTGTCCTTTTCCAGTGGCTACCAGCTGCCCCATGCCTAGGGCGTGGCTAGGGTGGGGCTGTGCATCTATCTCTTCTGGGGGGGGTTACTTGGGCTTGCATAGGGTTTTGCATGTAATCGCCATATGCATCAATGCATATGTGTAGCCATCCTGCTGTTTCCAGATGTTTCCTTGTAGTAACCTACTACCTCTGATTCTTACTGCTACCCCTTAGCACCACTGATCCCTGAGATTTGGAAGGAGGGGCGTGGCATGTGTATCTCTTAGGACTGAGCTATCTGTAGTCTTTTATTGTGTGCACCTTGGCTATTCCATGTCTTATCTTACCCAGTCCATTATTTTCCTCCCTCAGATCCAGCACTTTAATTTCTCTCTTGCTATCTTTTGGCAGCCATGTTTTCTGGATAGAGTTGTATCAATAAATTATGTGCGCTCTTGTGCGTTTGTCAACTGGCCCTGTAATCGAAGCACAATCTATCCCGAATATATTTGACTGGTGGGGATTTTTTTTTTAAATGTGAGCTAGAGTGTCTTCACCAAGTGGTGTGAATTCCAAAAGCAAGTGATTCAAACTATGAGTGTTTTGAAAAACATACAGACGCTGGTCACTGAATAATTGCTCTGTGGCAGGAAACGGGCTTCAGTGTTCAGCATGTAGTCTAGTCAGTGGGAAGGTCTTCTGTGGCAGGTGACATTGTGGCAGATGGTTCTCATGTTTCCTAAGATGAGAAAAAATGAGGCTCAGTGAGGTTGGTTTACTTTTCAACGCCATGAGAGTTAATCCGTGAACTTTAGAGACTGTCAGGCTCCTAACCTTCCCTCCCGCTCAGTCACAGGGACATAAAGATGTGGCGGCTCATACTCATGGGACCTGGGCAGAAACAAAGATGCAAAAGGGTGTCTCTGGAGAGATGGCTTAGAGGTTAAGAGCATTTGTGCCTGCAGAGGACTTGGGTTAAATTCCCAGCACCCACATGAAGACTAACGATAGACTGTAACTCCAGTTCCAGGGACTCTGGTGCCCTCTTCTGGGCTGTGTGAGCTCTGAACACACCTGGTACATACACATGCACACAGTCCAAACACCTACACACAAAAGAAAGAAGCAAATCTTCAAGAAATCGATTCAAGAGGAGGAACAGAATGAGGAATACATTGTTTGACTGCATAGCTTTACCTAACATGATGAAGCCATTTAGAGATCTTACCTCTCTGGGGTATCGTCAGATGGTAGAACATGAATATTTATCAGGTATTAAAGAGCTAAGCTTGTGTTGATGACTTTTGGGAAGCTTTCTAATTCTAGTAACAAAAATTACAATACCATCTCTATTTTGCACTCCAAATTACTGAGTCCATCTTCATCCATACTGGTCTTAATTTTGGTCCCTTTATTGAATGAGCACATCTATGGTAACCCTCAGTGTCCCTCTGTCCTTCTTTAATTCTGGCTTCATTCACGTTGCTCTTCTCTTCTGTCTTGGGTTATTTGGAGCTGCCTTGTTCCAACACCTGGGCTGCAGGTACCGTGAACCCTCCGCTATGGGACCCACTTCAGGTAATTTTATTCCTTATGTGCAGACTTGTGTGCATACTCATGCATTTACTCTTTAGCTGTGGGAGTGGATGTGGCCCGCTGCTACTCTGGCAATGTGCTGGGGGTTTGGGGCAAGGTCCATAGGCATAGGGTTTTGGGTAAAATTCTCAGTTACTTTGGGAAATTCCTTTTATTTTCTTATGTATTATTTTTATTTAATGAATTTTTAAATTAAAATAATAACGAAACAGGCTGCCATCTGGTCCTGGTGAAGATGAAGAAAACCTGAAGTTTTAATAAATCCCTAATGGGGACCCCAGTGTTGGAACCATGTAAGAATCTAACTTGGAGGCTTTGGGTTTTTTTTTTTTTTAATATCAAGTTAAAAAAATATCTACTTAACATATGGCCCTATGATGTCACACTTAGTAATTTACTCAAGAATGTTTCATGCTTTCATTAAGAAGATAGAATTGTGGGCTTAATCAATGGCTCTACGCAGGGAATGGACAGACTGTAAGGAACAGCGTGAGGGAGTGTTGAGTTGTCGGAATCACCTGCATCTTGCAAAACACTGAATGTATGCTCAGAAGAGTGGGCTTCAGCATCCCGGAATTAAAAGTAAATAGGGACATTTCTCAAAAGCAGACTCCATCTTAGCTGGATAATTCTTCGCTGGTCTCACTCTCTGGAGACTGAATGCGTTATGAAAGAAAAAAATGTCTTGCAATATTTCACGTCTTAAACTTAAAAGCAGCCCACAGCCGCTCAGGCACAAAGTCACACCTGAACTCTTTTCATTAGATTTATTTGGAATGTTTAATAAGCACTCTAGTCTGAAGAAAAACACTCCCGGCCTCATTATTTTTTTATTTTGCGCCAAACCTTGCGCCTGCATGTGCATGTGTGTTTCAAGACCGCTTTGTTTTCTTAACAGGTTCTTTTTTAGAAGACAAAACTCTCAGGTCCATTCGTCGATGGCCCCGCCCTTCCCTCAGCGTATTAAACTTGATAGAGATGGATTAGTTTAAATGCAGGTGGCCACAGGAAAAATGACGAAACCTTGAGGTCAGTTCCCACCCAGGGTTGGCTGGCCCTTCATCCAGTTGTAGACAGAAAGCTCTAAGGCGACCGCATGCCTGTGACATTTGACCTGCGTTCTCTAGCACAGGTGTTAGAAAGAGTTCAGACAAGCGGAGGACTGGTGAAGCCACCTCTGTTGCCTTTAGCGTGCACAGCTCTATGTGCAGTGACTTGTATGATGCATGAGAGGTCTGCATGTGGAATTTTGATGCACACACTGGGGCGTCCATTCCAATCCAGGGTGTGTGTCTCTTCCCTCACCTCACATAGTTTCTGGTTATTCCAGTAAATGACAGAGGGACAAACAAAATAGAGCTTTCTAGATCTCTAAACCTATACCTTTGTCTTTTATAGTTGGAACGACAGCTTACATTTCCATTGTATAACAGGACTTTGGGAATTTAAAGAAAAACAAGTTATTATTAGCATCAAAGGGTGCTGCAATGAGTCTTTTAATCCCTAATAAAGCTGTATGATGCTCAAGTGAGCAAGTTGACTTCGAACTGCCCTGTTCCCTCAGTCTTTCATTTTACATAGGTGCATTTTCTCAGATGTTCAAGCCACTATCCATCCTTTTTGCGATTTTTGACTCAGTTAACACATGAGTCCTACGGGTCCTGCTCGCAGATCCGTGTTGTATCTCAGAGGAAATGAAATGGCGCCCCATCAGCTTCAGGGCTTCTCGTTTTCACAACCCTCAGACTTTGCAGAGTATTAAAAATCTTTCTTCAGCTTGGGTGGGAGAGAAAAGGGTGAACAGAGACCAAAAGAGAGACAGACTTAGAAATGTTCAAGTCAAACCGTTTCCCGCTGTGGTGACTGTTTCTGAACATCCTGACCCAGCCCGTCTCTCCATTGCCTGTTTTTTCCCTTTGAAAGTCACTTGGTTGCTTGAAATATCTCCAGTGCTGCAGGCTCAAAATTGGAGAGGGAAAGAGCACCCTGGCGTGACTCTGCTGCAGTGTAGGGTGGCCACCAGCACCACACACAGCCACACACATTGCATTGGTCTCTGTTCCAGACTGGTTGTCCTCCCAGGCTTGGGATGAGTTTTCAGATGTGTCTACTTACTGTTTGCAATCTTCAGAGATTAGTAAATGCCTCTGCCTTTCACTTCTGTTTGCATAGTCTTACCTGGAAAATTCTTAAAAAAAAAAAAAAAAGAAAGAAAAGAAAAAAAATTGCATTTCTAGAGTCAATGAGGAGCAATTAAGCTAGTGGTTAAAATGCTTCCCTTCAAGAAGGGGGGTTTGGAGGGAGGGATTGAAAAAGAAAGGGAATGAAGGAAGGAAGGAATTATAATTATATTCTCCCTCCTTTTAGAATACTTATTACATGCCAGGACATTGCCCGACTTTGGAGTATAATGCCTAGATTATGGTAGCAAAGTGGGCATGAGACTGACGCTCCCAACACTGTGACATCAGCTCCACACGTGGCTAACTCACACTCATTATTGCCCACCGACACTTTTCTCCCATGCCCTGTGACATCCCCTCAACTCGGCTAAGTTTGCTGACCCACACACTGGAAAGCTGAAGCGGCTCAGGTGCTTTCCTTCAGGGGACCTTTATGCTACGGTGACAGGTGTCAGGTTGTCCCTAAGCACCAAGGTTACCCAGCACATATCAGAACGCTCTCTTAACAGGTCACTGAAACTTGCCTGCTCTCCAATTATGCTGACCCCTCCTGCTCCTTCCTTTCAGGAACCTGACAGGATCAACAGATTTCTCTCACAAGGTGCAACTCTGCCCCCTCCATTGCCTGCTTGGGACACATCAGCTCTCAGCATTTCCATTGCTGCAACGAAACACCATGACCAAAAAGCAACTTGGAGAGGAACAGGTTTATTTGGCTTATACTTCCACATTGCTGTTCATCACTGAAGGAAGTCAGGATAGGAACTCAAACAGGGCAGGAACCTGGAGGAAGGAGTTGATGCAGAGGCCATGGAGGGGTGTGGCTCACTGTGGCTTGCTCAGCCTGCTTTCTTATAGAACCCAGGACCATCAGCTCAGGACTGGCACCGCCCACAATGGGCTGGGCCCTCCCCCACTGATCACTAATTGGTAAGATGCTCTATAGCCCGATATGGAGACATTTCCTCAACTGAGGCTCCTTCCTCTCTCATGACTCTAGCTTGTGTTAAGTTGACACACAAAACAAGTGAATGCATCAACACAGGGGCCTATTCTTTGAGAGGGTCTGACCCTCTTCTCAGATCTTTCTGGCCCACAACAGGTAGAATTTTTAACTGCAACCCTCTGGAGAATTCTCAGAGAACTAAGAGAAGGGTCAGAACCCTAGGAAAGAAACTGAGCAGTCATTGTCATGGTCACCATATTTCTTTAAAACAGCACCTTGTTAGAAACCTTGCATCTTCCCACAAACTTCAGGTCAGATTTCTGATAGGAGCTCCCCATTGCCTACAGTAGGGCTAAGTTGACATCCACTGAGGTTCATCACTTATCTGTGACGTTCCATTCAGACGTTCTGTGAAGGAAGGAATCTTCTCACTTTTTGTATTCTTATCAGTTAGAAGGTCATTGCTCGATGCATTTGTTTTTAATGGATGTTTTTAATGTTTGTGATTATGAAAGTCAGTTGGCRTGCCTGAGAATGTTGAACAGCGCAGATGATATCCAATGGGGCRGAAGCAGGTGCGCTTGGCAAGCGTCATTGCAGTGTAGGGTTCTTTGCAATGCTTGTGCGTTACTCTTACTACTCCTACTTGCTAGGCAGAAACACCTGTCACAAATAAACAACATTTAAAAAGAAGACTCACCTTTATTTTTATCTTCATTTGGGTGTAAGAATATGCCATCTATATGTGCAGATGCCCGAAGATGGTTTCTGATTCCCCCGGAGCAGGAGCTACACACTGTGTGAGTCTCCTGAGGTAGGGGCTGGGAACCAATCCCAGATCCTAAACAAGAGCAGTGCAGACCCCTCACTCCAGCCCTTGGGCAAATACTATTTTGGTGGCAAGGAAATTAGTGGTAATTCATAAGGAGGCTATCTTATATCTCAGATATTTGGAAGCATTGAAAAATAGCATAACTATACTTAATTTTTTAAAATAATAAATATAACAATTATTTTTACTATTGTGAAGAACTTCTTAGCTGTTTTGGATAATTTTGCCTGATACATGAGAAATTTTAAGGATTTTGGAATGTGTATCGTGAATATAAAATACATTTTAAGTTTATAAGATATATATTTAAATCGCCTTAAAAATAAAAAGACTAGAATATTCCATAAACGGTATAAATGATGTTGCTTTCATTCTATCTTTCCAAGGGTTTGCTTTTATCACCATTTACTTACTTTTTAGCAGGTAAGTTATTCACATGGCCTATTAGTTCACTGCAATAACAAATAAATCTCAGTACAATGGCATTTTGCTGTATTTGTAGATCAGTGTCTTGCTCAGAGAACAACAGCGGACCTTCCTCCTGGGGCAAATGGGAGCAAGCGTAAGCCARACACTATGCAGAAAGTGAAAGATACCCAGCCCGAAATGCACATCTCCACCAAATCCCTCCCCTCAGGGAATCCCACAGAAGAGGGGGTGGAAGGAGTATAAGAACCTGAGATGATGGAGGACACCGGGCAAGCAACGCCCTCTAGAGCAACGTGACCAACACTCACGTGACCCCTCAGACGGTCCTGGAGAGGATGCACCACRGCGCCTGCGCAGGTCTGCAGGCAGGGTCCCTGTGTGTATATAATGGCTTAGTTTAGTGTTTTGTTTTTTTTTTTTGTTTTTTTTTTTATTGGATTCCTGGTCGTGTGAACAAATAGATCTGTTCCTTCTGTTGTTTTATTTTCCTTGTCCAGTGCTGATGTGCTAGTTTTTGTTTTATTTTATTATTATTATTTTTTTTTAAAAAAATCTCAGTGCAGATTTTGGGGGTGGATACCAAGAATTTTGAATAAGCTTCTGTGGTTTTTGTTTTGCAGAAACTTGGGAAAGTATCCAGCAATCTGCAGGAAACCAGCAGAAATCTGAATTTCTAAAATATTTTTGTAGGAATTCTGAATTTTTTAAAAAAATATGCARACTTGGATCCTCTCATGACCAAGAAAACGTCAAGTTATCAAAATTCACAAACAAAAGAAAAACAGTAAATATTTGAATGCCTGCTCHGGCCGTTACAGTCATTTGCTCTAAGGCAGTGGATCGCATAGTGTCACGCTCTATGATTGTTTTCTGAAGAAGGTATTTCATGGAAATAGTTTGGATGGATACACTGGAAAGCTATCAACAGAAACAATATCAAGATAGCTGGTGTTTATAGTGGATTGGGTTTTAAGGAATCTCAGCCAAATTTATCATTTTTCTATCCATTGCTATCCACCGTCTTCCTCCATTTGTTAGTAGTCTTAACCTTATCACCTCCATAGGACCCACACTTTCATCTTGCTCATTTCTTACCTGGCGACAAATGGAGTATCATGGGAAAAAGAAAATCCCTGGAGAGATGGCTCAGTGGTTAAGAGCACTGTACTGCTCTTCCAGAGGTCCTGAGTTCAAATCCCAGCAACCACATCGTGGCTCACAACCATCTGTAATGGGATCTGAGGCCCTCTTCTGGTGTGTCTGAAGACAGCTACAGTGTGTGTGTGTGTGTGTGTGTGTGTGAGAGAGAGAGAGA
>BDUI01012759.1:22886-35069 GCA_002335545.1 Apodemus speciosus | reverse complement strand
TTTTTAAACCAAAAGTGCCCTTTCAATGAACAGAATAACCTAGTCAGAAGATAAAGGTATACCGCAAAATGCTCAGTTTGGCCTAATGCTATACCTTTTTAAATGAGAACATATTGAAAAATTAAAAATTGGAATGGTTTACATGAAAACCTGATTTTCTGCATCCAGACAGTTGAAAATACAGTGCCAGGGCTAAATGTATGACCTAGAGATCAATCTTTAATTCACCCAGCTAGGTATCTGGCTTCACGTGGCTGGGCCTCTCTAATCCTTGCTGCTTCTCYCAGTGGCCCAGAATTATTAGAGTCTGGGACCCCTGCAGGGGAACACTGCCAGGGAACATTAACTGGCCATGAACCAGCGAGCTCCCTCAGAGTGAGCCATACCCTTCTTGTCTCTGTCCCTGATGCACAGACAAGACAATGGATAGCCAAATKAGACCAACTTCTGCCTCTCGAGGGCTCTATGCTCTTCACGGATACATTATTTTCCTCATATGAACTGGGACACCTGTGCTCTTTCTATCTAAACTGAGTCTGACACTCAAGCTATCTCCTCCAATGGGAATCTGTACTGGTTGGTTTTGTGTGTCAACTTGACACAGGCTGGAGTTATCACAGAGAAAGGAGCTTTAGGTGAGGAAATGCCTCCATGAGATCCAGCTGTAAGGCATTTTCTCAATTAGTGATCAAGGGAGGAGGGCCCTTTGTGGGTGGTGCCACCTCTGGGCTGGGTTCTATAAGAAAGCAAGCTGAGCAAGCCAGGGAAAGCAAGCCAGTAAGTAACATCTCTCCATGGCCTCTGCATCAGCTCTTACTTCCTGACCTGCTTAAGTTCCAGTCCTGACCTCCTTTGGTGATGAATAGCAATGTGGAAGTGTAAGCTGAATAAACCCCTTTTTCTCCCTTTTCTTGCTTCTTGGTCATGATGTTTGTATAGAAGCTCTGATTAAGACAGAGTCCTAGGGAACACCATTCTAATACCAACAGTTCCAAAGGGAAGACAATCAGAATTCACAATACTGAATCAATCATATCCAAATAATATTAAAACCAAGAGGGCCCATGGATTGATAAACCTTTCCCATATGCGCTGGGAGCTCTTGTCTGAGTTTGCACATGACTGACTGCTGGCTTGAGGGATTTGCATTAGTAGATGGTGAGCAAAAATCCTGTTAAAATGACATTTCCCTTGCTGTTAGCATCACTTCAGTGAGATGCCCTGGGTTCTCAGAGGCATTTCCTGGGGCTGCTTCATTACACCTATAGGCAATTCATGTGCCTTGGCAAAGGCCTTCTGGGGTAACAGTGTAGAGAAACGGGGTGGAAACACATGATGCCTCTGGGGCATGAGCAACTGCTTCACTCATGGGCACCTCTGAAGATCTATGTGGAAAACATTATACTCTAGCCTCGGTGGTAATGAGGGGCCAGTTGCTCAAATGTACCTATTTAGACTTGTGTCCTGGCATGGCTGTGGAGGTGGGGACGGGAGAGATTAGTCCCTGCCACTGGCCTTGTGTATTGTTCTAGGCAGAGCTACATTTGCTTGAATGTGATGTGATACTAGACTCTCCGAGTTTGCCCACCCATAACAGAATATCCATTATATCCATTACTCAATACAATACGTGGTCTTGTATTGAGTAATGGATATAATGGATATTCTGATTATAACCTGTTTGCCTAAGAGGGTGTCGTGACATAAAAATCTATTTGGACTTAATTCCTGCCTGGTCCACTTTTTCCAAATTCTAACACTTGGGCCTTGTTCACTGTGTACCGTGTTGGATGCCTGCCTCTGCACGATTACCTTTCCATTCCAGTGTTTCTTCTGGATGCTTTCTTAGACTCTTATCCACAGGGCTACATCAGATAGCGCTGCCTGCTGTCCCTACCAGGGATGTGCCCTGCTATCTGCCCAAGCACTGCTTACATGAGACTATAAACTGTCTTTCTGACCCACGATCACGGAAACTTTTAGACAGCCAAGGCTTCTAGTTCTACACTGATCTGGGGATGAAGCACAGAGTCTAACTCACAGAATAAGCTACTTAGAGCAGAAATAAAAAAGGCCCAGCAGGCATTAGAATCGATAAGAGGCTTTGAGAATTTTTAAGGTAGGCCAGGAGTTTAGTTACACACAACATATTAGACCAGTTTGAATCCTTTTTGGCAAAGGCCAGCTACAGACTCACTGGTGGTTAATCTAACTGGATCTTTGAGATAAGCTAAAAGGATAAAAAGATAAACACTGTCTTTTAAGAACCAGAGAGTAAGGAAAACAATGGCAAAATTTTAGAATTTTTAATGCTCAGTGAAGCGAATAAAATCTTCAGTTCATCACCAGAAGTTTTGTTTTGTTTGTTTGTTTTTAGTTATCTTGATTTTTCTTCTCTCCATTCCTCTATTTCTTCCCCTTCTCCCAGCCTCACTGTCTCTCCTTCCACATCTCTCCACTGTTATGCACACATTTTATGTGGACTATCTATGTGCTTGGAGCTATGCCATACACTGTACGGTGGGGGCTGAGAGAGACACCACCCTGCTTCCGGGAGCTTGGGCACGAAGGAAGCACACGGGAGGGATAACTGTGTGATGGCAGTACAGAAAGAGTCATGAACAGTCTGACAAACAAGGGGACAGATGGCCCTCTCAGAGATGTGCCAGGAGCATTCCCGGTCAAGAAACTTCATCAGGTCTGTGCACTCTGAGCACCAGCCAGTTTATGTGAGAGAAACTTCATGGAAGGTTCTGACAGAGCAGGAAGGTGAGGACGAAAATGGTGGTTCTGTGGGCTGGCCGGTACACAGCCCTGGATTGGCAACGTGACCACTGTGGAGAGTTCCTGTGCCCTCCTCACTACTGCCTCCTTCCTTCACCTGCCGACTGTCCCTATGAGCTAGGATGTCTGATAGCAAGGAGTCCTTCGACTTTCACAAGACTCAGTACAGACTTTCACAAGATCAGGACGGAAATGCTGCAGGCTGAAGTCTGCCCTCCCCAAACTCACGGTATGAAATACCAAACCCCAGGTATATTTAGAGATAGGACCCAGGGCAGGCAACAGAAATAAAATGAGGGAGTGAGACTTGGGACTTCATATAGCAGGATTGGTTCCTTTTGAGAGGAGCAGACATGAGGGTACCATCTTTCTYTCTCTGGAACTGAGGGCAAAGCAGGTGAAGGAAGTCCTCTKTWTCCAGGAAAACAGATCTCATTAGGACATGTGTCGATAAGCACTTTGAGGTTGCATTTCCCAACCTTACTGGCCATGTGAAAGTAAAGCCATGCAGCCCTGGGTATTTTGTTCAGGCAGCCTGCACAAAGTTAGACACAGGCGAATATAGAGCTTAAGCCAAGCAAAGATCTTGTGTGTAGGGCTCCACGGCAGCTAACAATATTTTGCATAAGGGGTGTAATTCTTATCTATGAATGAACAGATTTTACCTTTTAAGTCAGCATGCTCACCAAAGGTGCAGCATGAGAGAAAGGACAGCTGTTGGCCATGGCTCGTTGTGGGCCATGGGCAAGCCACTGGGGCTGGAGTCTCTTGCCTGGAAGTCCCTATGGAAAGCCTGTGGCAGAGCTGGGAATGGCCTCATTCCCAGGCTGCCTGGGCCACAGCAAGTTCAACAAAACAAAACAACAAAAACAAAACAAAACAAAGTAAAGCAAAGCAAAGCCAAACCAAACCAAACCAAACCAAACCAAACCAAACCAAACCAAACCAAACCAAACCAAACCAAACCAACCAAAGGAACATCCCTGGGATCAGGGCATCGCTCACTAACTCAGTTCCTCTTTAAATGCCTGGCTCTCAGAATTGCTACATTCACTATATATTTATACAACCAGGATTCCTTCCTTGTCTATTTTTAATTTCAAACCCTGCAACTTCATTTGCCTGTATCCTTGCTTCTCAAACCCATCTCAGAAACTGCCTCSGGGTATCTATAATTATCTCCACCAGTATGGCAAYGTTCTTAATAAAGAACCCCTCACAATATGGAATTTATTTTAATTCACTTCAATTTGTATTATATATTTTAAAACATCCCATAAAAGCCATCTGGCACTTCAGGACATAGCTTGGAGGTTGCTGAGAAATCATATAAACAATGTCAACGTTTTACCATTCCTGCATGCCCCAGAATTCCTAACACAAAGAGATGCAGATGAACACATGTGCTGTCTTTTCAGCCGCCCGGGTTCCAGCAGGGTAGTCTTTACTAAGATCAGGCCAGACAGTTGCCACTGTCTCCTCAGTCTGTCTCCCGAGCACAATATCTTTGCTTCTCTCACACGGCACAGATTCCATCAGAGGAGATTCTTGGGGTTGAGATCTCTGGGTTTCACTGAGCATACCTGTGAGCGTCTGTGAGGATGGAAGGGGCAGCTATCACTAACATTTTGGTATGAGTAAGTTCTTGCTGAGGTTAGTCCTACTGGGAGCTGAGGGGCCGGGGTATTTAAGAGAGGATGGGGAAGAGGCAGAGTAATAAGGAGACAGAAAACACAGGATTATGAAACACTCAGCCCCAGAAAAGGCAGGACAGCAATACACACAGTGGGTACACAAGAGAGAAAATAGGTCTGTAGGTCACAGAAGCATAAAACAAGAGGTTGAGACCTAACTCATTGGGGACTATAAAATGAGCATTGTTAGGTGACATCTCATTCCTGCCTATTTGGCATTCTCTCTTTTGCTGAATTAAAAGTTTTTAAAAGGACAAAACCCTGCCCAGTTTCACCTCTAAGACCCTATTGGTCTTGCGTCCTCACTGTACAGTGCCCTTCCCCACAAACAAGCGTTTTCTGGTCGTCTTGGTGCTGTACCRCCCTCAGGAACACACACTTCAAAGCTCTGGACTCAACACAGACACAGCTTTGTCTTGGAGAAGTGTGATGTACCAGCCCCTGTGATCAAGCCAGGAAGCTCCAATGAGTCAGGTTTTCTACTTCAGAAAAGCAGACACTCTTAACAATGCTCTGTCATTGCTTTTTTTTCAAAGTCCTCGTGTCTCTGTTCTCAGTCGCCTGTCACCAAAAGCAAGTGATACTGTCACCCAAAGGAGGAGAGCATCAAAGGGGAGACATGATGCTCACTGACACAAAGACCAAAGACATATCTGTCAACAAAGGTCATCAGCTGCCTGGGAGCAGGGGCAGGAAAAACATCTTCTGGTGGGCTCAACAAAGACTGAGCGTAGCAGATGCAGGTGCAATGGTCCACAGGCCCTCTGACCCTGTGGCATCTCAGCTAGCACACGTGGCCCTTTTCCTTACTCCTGGCTTTCAGGAGGCAGTTTTTGTCCTGATCTAAGATGCTATCTGCCTTCTTGAACTGACTTTTCCTTTTTAAAGATTCATTCATTTTATTTATACAAGTGCATTGTAGCTGTCACACTAGAAGACATCAGATCCCATTACAGATGGTTGTGAGCCACCATGTGGTTGCTGGGAATTGAACTCATGACCTCTGGAAGAGCAGACAGTGCTTTCAACCACTGAGCCATCTCTCCAGCTCCCTGAACTGACTTTTCTAAAACCAAGAAGCTGAGCAGGTCTGGCGAGCCTACCCCCCGCCCCCCGCCCCGCCACTACGCCGAGAGCAAGCTGGTGGTCTCTGCGGAGGAGGAGAAGGCGTGCCTGAGAGCCTTACCTGGTCGAGCTTCCAGTGAAACTCTGCGGGGCGAAAGGTGTCTGCCTGGTCAAAGTCCTTCCGCAGGAGGAAGACAAGGCGGCAGTTGTGCACATACAGGGCGTAGTGGTGCCGGTTCATTTCTGAAAGGCAGGCATGGGGTTGAAGGATGAGAGAATCTCTGTTTCCATCAAAGAGTCTCCATTATGTTGTTAGGCACAGTTCAGAAGACAAAGAAATGGTCTCTCTTATTTTTCCCATCTACAAGTGGTTCTGATGAATTTTCCAGAACATATTTGGGGAAAGACGCCGAAGTAGAATAAACTCTGGTAGGGCCCATAGCAAAACTACTTCTGAGATCTTGCCTTTAAACGCTGGGCCAACCTATATTCCATCAGAGCCTGGTGAAGGGTGGTCATGTTGGCCAGCTTTGCTGTGTGTACTTACAGGACTCTGCCAACACCGGCTTCTCTGGGCTCTACAGCATGGCTGCTCTCTCCTGGAGCTCTGGAATTTGTTTTATTTTGTCAGTCTTGACACAGTGACCACAGAACACATCTCTTTTGTCTCCTTAATCTATGCTAAGAGGGGTTGCCTTGCTTTTAGCTRCTAGGAGGAGACAAATTGATTTTCCAGCATCAGACATAACTCTGTGGCTCTTCAAAGCGATGAATAATCACCCCCCTCCCCAGGCGCAGCAATCAATCAATGGAACCTTTTCTTCCTCTGATATAAAGACTTTCTTACTTGCTTAGGAAATCTTATGACATGGTTTTAGCCATGACACTTAGAGCCACAAGACACTACCAATTGGCAAGAAAGGAGCTGTTCTGTACCAACACATASAGAAATCACATTTTACTTGGCTGTAGAACTCCAGAGAAATTTACGAGGAGGCATGTGCATTATAAGTGGGTTAATGAGTATGTGGCCATGTATGGGGATGAGCATTAGGGTAGGGAGTGGACTAACTTAAGGTAACCTAAGATTGGACTACTGTCACTGATTCCTGTACATCTGCATTAACCTTGCTATGAGGTCAACATTGGCCTCATCTCTAAAGATGAGCCTTGACTGGCTCTGACTAAATAGACTCCTGCCRATTTTTCCAACACAGGAATTGGTTCAAGATGCCTGCCCAGGGTCAACAGAGAGAGCCATTCTCCTRYCCACATGGCCTCTGCTGAGAACTGGCAKGGAGGACTTGGCCCAGGCCAATGGTTAGTAGTTTCTTAAGCAGTTCTGGGATAGGTGCCAGCAGAACATGAACTGGAGGGATGTCTTCTTTCCTTTGGGGCAGTGCAGTATAGAACCAACAGCCTGTGGTAGCTGTACCTTTATCTGTCCATCTTAAACTGATCCATGCATAGACACAGATCTGAGAAGATGCAGAGAAAAGGAACATGGATCTTGATCGTACTATACCTGTAGGATGACCATGAAGCCATCATAGATTCAGGAGTTTTCAGGTACAAGGAAGTCTATATTCTCTGCGTTCGTTTGATTTTTTCGGTTATCTGATACCATTTGATCTGAACTTCCCATCTCTGTAATGGATAGCATCTTAATTGCCACAATGAGGAAATGTGTGTAAAGCATCTGGCTGGAACAGATGCTCAGTGGCTGTCGGTTATTATAAAGTCCATTGCTGTGCCTGGGGACCACAGCATCATAGGTAGCCGTGTCAGATGCTATTTCCACCCAAGCACCAGCATCCTCCAGGACCCAAGGCAAAAATGGCAGGAGAGAGAATGGGCAGTCACTACATGTGCCAAGTGTGTGGGTGACCACTCAGCCTCTGGATTGGCAAAACTCTTCTATCCTGGTTATTACCTTGCTATGTGAGGTCAACATTGGCTTCATCTCTAAAGATGAGCCTTGACTGGCTCTGACTAAATAGACTACTGCCAATTCTTCCAACACAGGAATTGGTTCAAAATGCCTGCCCAGGATCAACAGAGAGAGCCATTCTCCTGGCCACATGGTCTAATACACATGGTCTAATACTTCTTGCCCCTTCCTGATTGTATAAGTGATTTTCTGGGTTTCTGTTAAGAACTGTTAGGAAAAGGAAGAGAGAAAGACTTTATTTGCTTTCTTTGKAATCARCTAGGGTGAAGAGATGAACCAAGAAGACTGGAAGAACAGACYTCCTCTGCTAGAGCATCCTTCAGCCTGGGACCTTTCCCTCTGGCTCCCTGCTGAAGATTCTTGGATCAATACACAAACACAAGGGGCATCTCCTGGTCAGCCAATGGGCAGCAGGGAGTAGGGTTCCCTCCTGTTCTTACAGTTGCAACMCTTCTGAGCAGTTTTCTAGCCATTCCAGGGCCATGGGCACACCCTTGTTTTCCCATAGGCTGGAGAGCCATTGTAGTACTCWCTACCAGGCTGATGCTCTGCCAGGGCTAGGCCAGGTTGCCCCCTGCCCCATCTTAGAACTCCCAGCAGGAAATCTCAAGCACTATGTATGTCCTCTTCTCATTCACAGTTTCCAGCTGAATTCAAAGTGAGCAGGACAACTCGGCTGCAGGGACAAATGCGTGAGCGTGAAGGGATTATGGGGAGCTGGCTGGAGCTGGGGAGGAATTGTGGGTGGTAACAAGTAATAGCATCATTCACATAGAGAATGGGACCAGCAAAGAGAATAGAGACAAAGGCCAGCAAAGCATCCTTTGTGGCAGAGGCACTGCTCTGTGTGCACCTAACCCTGCGCCCTTTGATCCCAGTACACAGTTAATTGCATTTCACAGCCTTTCCTCAGCTGGGTGACGGCCCTGTGACCAAGTTCNCAGGAATTGGTTCTCTCCTGTGATGTGGGTTCCAGACATCAAACAAACTCGAGTTGTTACCCCTGGTGACAAGTGCTGTTCTTCACTACAGCACGTCTCCTGCCCTCTGTGCCAATCTTAAGCTAACTGTTAAGGTGTGGCTTCCTGTGAGGGCAGAGCTAAGGCACAGGCCATGCATGTCTGCGGTTCCCAGGCACTCTGAATGGAAAGCATCATAGCAGACTGCAGACATGGCTGCCCTATAGATTCCACTGAGGTACTGGGCTGTGCAGCTAGAATGAGGTCCTGGAACGTATACTGTATAAACTTTGCTAGTTTATTCTTATAACCTGTAGTGCCTGTATTCTAAGAGTCTGGTTCTAGAATAAGCAATACGAGGTCCTAGACACCACGCTGTTCTAGGTAGTGGGGTTGTCCTCGCCCATGACTCTAACCCTTCTGTTTCAGATGCCCTTGTGTAGGCAGAAACACCACCTGGCTTCTCTGTAAAGCACTCCTGGGAGAGCACTTGACACATTTTCAGGAAACAATCCTATCTGTGGCTGCTATGCTAAGTCTTGATCAGCTGCCTCACATTTGCATCATTCTAAGCTGTGGCCTCAGTGTGCCACTGACTCTAAAGCCAGGAGGATGTCCAGCGCAACCAGGAGGTATTGCTAGGACCGGGCTATTAAGCCAAGCCCCGAGCTCAGTGTCACCTCAWGTAGATCCATGACATCCTCTCTGCATGAAGGTCCAGAGAAAAGTGATTGCTAATGCTGCCTCATTCTACATAGACTGGTYGTGTGAGTTGGCAAAAGCCAGACAACCCTGGCTTAGTGTCCATCTAGAAGAAAACACATTAATATAGTCTACAAGGATCAACTGGGATGGAAAATATGGAGAACCTTATAGTGGCATGAAATAGTAATAGCAATGATGGTGCCAGTGATGCCACCTCAACTGATGATCTGTATCTTATTTAAATGTTTTCATATATTATTTCATGCTTACTTCCTCCACTTGGCATATGGGGAAACTGAGGCTCATGGAGCTTAACAACTCCTCAAGGGTCACACTTAAGTAGCCATCTCATTGAGCTGAGGACTCGGGCTATCTGGCAGCAGGTGCTGAGCTGTGGGCTACCCTCGGCACTGCCTTACAGTTAGAAACACRGGCTTAGTTGAGTCTTTTAACAAAAGTTACATTTGAAATGGGAGAATGGAATCACAATTAAAGGCAGAGTTGCAAATCTTGCACAAGATCTCAAGACACACGCATGCACACAATGATAAATGCATAGGATGTGACTTAGTAGTACATAAACTGACCTTTATGTTCTGGTGTTTATTGGTTGTGTAACTACTTGGGACAAGATGAGTGACCTCTCAGTGGATGTTTCCACAATAGTATGCTCATAAAATTCCTTGTAAAGGYTCAGAAAAGGCATAGCTGATACCAACAATGCATGCTTTGTGCCCAGCACTATTCAGAGTGCTTCATGTGTGTTCAAGTTACTTAATCAGCAAAACAACTCTGAGGAAGAGAATACTATAGCAAGGTCACCCATCTGTAAGTGATGGGTGTGGTCAATCCCCAAAGACACCTGTGCAGGCCTGGTGAGAGAGAGAGAGAAATGTGCAGCACCTGTTAGCTTCCACTTTCCCTTTGCAAACTACTGCTCCGAGTTGACAAGATACTTTTATTCAAAGAGGGCTTTCGAAAATAATTATGCAATGTCTTAGTTAGGGTTTTATTGCCATGAAAAGATGCCAGGACCCTGGCAACTCTTTTAAAGGAAAACATTTAATCAGGGCAGGCATACACTTTCAGACTTACCAGTTTTATCTGAGTTACAGAGGATTGTTTCCTTCTCAGCTCTCACGCCGGGGCTGGGGCCATGTTTCATCCACATGGTGATGGTGAACTGGTCCGTTAGGTTCTTGGGCACAATTCCATCAGGGATCTTGGCCCCCTGCCTGCCGTCAAACTTGAAGATCATCTCACTGCTGTCMACCAGCAGTCCTGCAGTCCAGTTGGTAGCTGCGCTAGGGGATGGCAAGAGATCGATGATGCCCGAGGATGCTCCTGCAACGGGTGGAGATGGAAGCACAGTGGTTATTCCTCAGGGTTGGCAGTGTGCTCACCTCCTGACTTCTGTGTCTGTGTCGGAGTGGAGTTAGGGTACGTACTGAGGTCTATGCCTACTCCTGACCTAGGTGGCTCAGGAAMGAATCCAGTATCATTCGAGCCTCTGACTTGATCCTGGTCTGTTTAGACCAGTTGGTATGCAGATAAAAAAAAAAAAAAAGCGATGCGTATGTCCAGGCAGGTACAATCAACTACCATTCAATGAAAAGGAGTGAGAGGAGCCTTGGGAGAACCATTGGGGCTTTTAGTAGCTCGGTTTCCTACAGACAGTCAGGGCTCTGTTAGGATGGATRGATTCATTCCTGCACCCATYGGTCAACTAACCTGTCCATCATTTACCAAGCATCAACCCCACACCATTACCCTTTCTGAGTTCTGGCCACACGAGGATGAATCAGATACTCATTGCCATGAAGAATGATGAGACAACATAGTATAATCAGGGTTAAGACTGAGGAAAATTCTAGGTTCTCATCTAGAGAGCAGGTGTGTAAGCCACTTCGTATATACTACATTTTCCCATAACCATTTGCTGAAGCCAAATGGTATAGTGCTTGAGAATGATATAGYRCCACTTGAATTTGACACCTGGTAGCTTGACTCAGCAGCTCTGTGTCTGGAAACAYGTTGGTCTCTCTGACTGTATCCCCTTCCTCGGTGTATGTGGGAATGGAAGGAGATCATGTATTCAMGCTTACAGCTTCGTGCTTAACACACGYGGAGTGCTCGCCTGGTGTGAACTATAATTTTATCCTCATGRTTATTGTAGGATTTTTGCTATCACTATCGCGTTTTGAGACAATCATAGGGCGGCTTTGGGGAGGGTAGGCTAAGGGGATGGGAACAGCTGGTTTGTCATGAAAGACTGGACTGTTCTTCTGGGAGGTCCCTTGGGTCCTCGTTCATTCTGTTGAGCAGCATCCTCTCCATGAGACTGGGAGCTTCCTGTAGGTTCAAGTATACAGGATTGGGGAATGCAAGCTTTGCCAGGGCTGTGCATGGGRCTGTCTTCAGGCAGCTCACTCGCCAGTCATGTAAACGTTGTGATGGTGGTACAGAGGAGACAGCTGATGCTCTAAAGCATGGTGGGGAATGTGTACTGTCTGATGTTCACTGGGTCATTGGCCTTTAGCTGTCTGCAGAGAAGAAAGTCACCTCACCTAGGGTTTGAGTTTCAAGGTCRAAAAGTATCCTTCAGKGAAAACGCCTCAGGAAGGTGTTACATATTGGAAACCAATATACTTCCTTATAGTGTTCATCCTTGCCAGACTTCCCTTTGGCTTTGGAAAGGATCATCAGGCACATGTTCATGGGCTTGGAGTGAGAGACTTTAATATATGGGGAAATATGATTCCTTTGAGCACAGATGCTCTGCTTRGCACTGCATTAAGTTGGTCCTGAAAGGGCCTCCAGAAGGTCCATCCTTCTGGTGGGGGATGCAGGTTTTCCATTCATAATTCCCTGTGGGAGGTGTGGACAGAACTGATGGCATAAGTCACATGGGAATTTTCTAGGGATGTTGCCTGTTCTGCACTTGATACATAATAGGAACTCAGTTCCTGTTTACAACTGTCCTTCCTCTTTTCCGGTGTCCCCAAGATGCTCTGGTAGAGGCTGG